>CANUEX010045353.1:0-43841 GCA_948099535.1 Jatropha multifida | reverse complement strand
ACTGAGTTAGACTATTTAAATTCGGTTTTCGATTCGGTTCGCGGCATAAAATATTATTTTTGGCCAATTCTCATTGGTGAAAATTTACAATTAAATTTTAAATAAAAATTCTTTTGAAAATAAATTAACGGGTTATTTCATATAATTATGATTCATTTGTTACAAACGGACTGTAAATTGAAAATCATATTCTTTCAAATATTGAATTTCATGTTCTCAATGCATTTATATCAAATCCTGCATTAAGTTCCAATAACATTATATAAATAAATTTTTAATTTAGAATGATAATAAATATTTTAAACCACTAAATTTTAAATAGTTAATTCTCAATCATCTCAAATACAACTTTAATTTACAATAGAAATAAAATTTGAAACTTTAGATTTTGTTGGATTGAGAGTAAATAAAATAGAAATGAAATTTCTAAAAAATTGAATAAAATCTTTTATTTGATTTCTATTATTAATTCAACTTTTTGGGAAGTAAGTGAGCAATCTAATAATTAAGAAAATATATTTTTTTTAAAAATATATTAACCGAAAAATATATTTTTTAAAAAATTTAATCATTTTGACTTTAGTCGTATCGAATAATTTTACCTCCTTTTATAAGAAGTACGAAGGTAAATTGAGACATATTTTTATAACAATATCACTATTGATTGAGTTAAGAGGTCAACCAACAAAACAGTACACCCTTTGACTGGTGACTTGTTTTTTTTTGCCAGTCTTTATATTTGGTGTCAGCTTTCCAAAATATTGAAGCTCCCCTATTTAATGATTTGCAAATTTGATTAATGAATAGCATTCTTCTCAAAAAAAAAAAGAGAGAAAGGAAAGAAAATAAATAAGATAATTGAAAAATGGAAGAGGGTAAAAGACTTGTAATTGACTCCATTACAACCAAAAAAAATTTTTAAGATAAGGAAAATTTGAAACCGACAAAGTAGGGTCTGGTCTGGTCCCAAATATTGCATGAGACATAAAATTAAATTGCAAAATACTTGATTCATTTATTTATTTATTAATTAATTATCGACATATAGAAATCCTAGTAAACTATGGCAATCAAAGCTCAAAGTAACGCATGCACATGGCCTTACTGGACAAAGCAGATATCAGTAACTTCAAAGGTCACCAATCATTAAAAATAAAAAAATAAATAAAAATTCCTTAATAAATCCAAGAATCCACGCTTGAAGATGCTTCTCCTTCTTTGGTCAATTCTAATAACTACTGTTTAAAGATTTTAAAGATTCCCTAAACCCAATAAGTTTCAGAACTTCAATGAGTGTGTTTTAAGCCATTTGGACCCACAAGTGTGAGAAAGAGAGTACTTTCTAGGATATCATTAATACCCTTCATGTTTATAAGAATTTGAAGCCTTTTTGGTATTTTATATATAATGGCATTGGCGACCATTATTATCTCTTTTGTGGGTATAAATTATAGGAGCAAGGGGAGGAGCCTACATAGCGACTCAGTTGTCCTTTTTCTTTAATAGGTATTGAGTGGTTTTGGTCCCTTGTGTCTCTCATGGGTTGTTTTTTGGAATCTTGTTGGTAGGTTTTGGCCTGCTGAAATAGTAAATTTTTGTTTTCTCAGACACCAAATTTAAAGGGGTTGACCTAAAATTGGTGTTTGTTTTTTGGACAAAGGTTTGGTTTGTACCTGGTTATGTGATTTTTGTGGGTTTTGGTCTTTTATGAAGTGGGCATGTCTAAATGGAGTGGTTTTTTGAAGTGGGTATGAGAGTCTTTCTGTAGATTAATTAAGGAGCTGCATTTTGGCTTTGAGGAGTTCAAGATTGGTTTCTTGAGAAACTGAAGAGTGGGTTTGATTTTAGAATGGTGATTAATTGAGGATAAAAATCACCACTGCGATTCTGTGTTTTATTTTTTGGCTTGAAATAGGGACACTGTTCTGTTGCTTCTAAAGAAAAAGTTGATTTGGTTTGTACTTGGCTGGCTTTTCCTGTGATTATAAGGTTTAAGGAGGTTTTCTTTAAGCTCTGCATTAGCTTACCTGTGTAAGGAGTTTGATTCTCTAAGATTTAGTTGCTTTTACTCTTGTAAAAATGGCTTGCATGAAATTGGGATCTAAAAGCGATGCATTTCAAAGGCAAGGGCAGGCCTGGTATGCAACCCTCTTCTCTTCTTATTTAGTATTTTCTATGATTTCTGTTTTCTTAATTTTTTTTTCACTTTTGTTATTCACTCATCCTATCTTCTTTCCACAAATTGGTTTGGTAATTAAGTCTAGTTAAAGTTGTCGGATATCATTCTTCTGCATAAGTTCCTATATGTTTATCCAAAGTAGAAGTCACTTTTACCCGACTGTGAAAGCTCACAAAAATTTAAACTTTGCGTGACGAATAAATTCACCTTCACTGTATCTTTAGCCTTTTTCCCCCTCGGGGTACGACGTGTATATTAAGGGGACCGTAGTTCAGATGTGGAGTTGCTTAAGGATTTATACATTCAATGTCTATGTTGATGAAAATTGTTGTAAGTGGTGGTATAAATTAAAATGTCTAGCGTAAGGGTAATTGTCTGGTAAATTAGAGTATTTAGTTTGTTTAAGTTGCTTAGAGATTCCTCTAGTGAAAGTAAAACTATTGAAAATGAGAGCTGAACTGACTGAGTGGTATAAAGTAAATGGTCTTTGAACTTTAGACACTGGTAGTTGAAGTAGCATAGCAGAGAAATGCTTATTTAGATTGAGATTGTTAGACCTGATAATAGAGTACTAATCACTTCTAATGCTCCATGTACTCTCTAAATTGTTGGTTCTCGATGCTGATTGCTGCAACATTTTGTTGAGTTTCAAGTTTCAATAACCTTGCTGGCTAATCAACTTGCTTATTTGAATAAAATTAGTTTTCTTGATTTTTCTTTTGATTTATCAATCTGCGGTTTCACATATGGAAGATCCTGCTGCTTCTTGGGTGCGGGGTTTTTCTATAGGTGTGTACATATATGTAAATTTTGATGTATGGATGCATATGTGGTTACATTGACCAGTAGGAAATTCCACACTGGTAGTACACACTTGGGTCTTAAACTCACTACCTTAATCATATGTAAAACATTTCAGGGAAAGAGAAATTCTTGGGCAGTGCAACTTAAGCACTAACCAAGTTGTAAAAGATCTGTACTACACATTTTAATTTTGTTTTTCAGAGCATGAAACTTCAGTTGACGTTTCCTCCTTCACCACCGACCTAAAGAATGCTACTTAACGATGCATCAAGTACACTATTATTGGGTGAAAGACAGATATTAAGTCTTTAAACTATCATGACATGTTAATAGGCTGCTTCAATTTTGTGGGTTGCGCTAGTTGTTATGTTCCATGTTGTGCTATGCCTATTGCTTGCATTAGAATTCGAACAATTGAAGAAACATTTGTTTGGGTTTTGATTTATATGTATATCAGACTTTCTACTGAGGGAAATAGTTCTAAGGGTGTGTTTGGCATCGTAATTTTGCTATTACTGAAAAGCATGTTATATGTATGTTAATTAAGAGCAACTAAAAATGGTTTTTACGGAAGACTCAATATGCTTTAGTATTGAAAACTTCAAAGTAGTGTGTAAGACACATTTAATTAATTGCTTTCTGGCATGGTTTCTTTTGTACAAGTTTCATTTAAGAATAAGGATGTGCCTAGGTTTTTGTACTGCATCCAATTGCGTATGCATTAAATATCTCTAGTCTGTGACACTTTGCTTAATTGACCTTCCATTCACATACGATGAATGCAGGTTCTGCACAACTGGGCTTCCTAGTGATATTGTTGTGGAAGTTGGGGAGATGTCCTTCCATCTTCACAAGGTAATCTTGCTTTTTGCCATCTTCAATATTACATTCTTCCCCATTTGGAAATTTTCATGAAAATTTTTTCCTCCTTTTATTATGTAACTGAGGGACTCAATGGGTAAATGATTCACACTGTTGCTAATAATCTTCATTCTGGTTACCATGTCAACTAAAATTGAATCATAATGATATTGTTTGTGGTCATTGATTGTGAAAAAGTATAGAACTTTGCTAAAAAAACCTTATTTTCTTTTATCTTCAGAATTAGTGAATATTTCTTGATCTTATGGTACTTACCAAGATGGCAAGTCTTAACAGTTTGGGTTGGATGGAATATTTCTTGTTAAGCTATTGTGGAATGGTGTACCTTGTGATGCCTTTGGTCTTCTTTCCTTTCTCAATCTCTCTTTCTGTTGTAAACCTTGTTGTCAATTCCTTATGAGTTGAAATAAGATAATTTGTTTTTGTGTGTTTTTTGCTTCATGCTTGGATTAGTTACCCTCAAATGCTTTCTTTCTTGTTTACATATTAATTGAGCTTGAGTTGTAGACAACTTGTATTTTTCCCAAGGGAAATCTATTGCCTGATATTTTACTCTTGTTTTTTATTCAGATGCCAGATGGATGCCAAGTCATCTGTCTTTGTAATACCCAGTTATTTATCTGCCATTCAATACATCTAGTTGCTGCGGTCCTATGGTTATTATCCTATTAACACCTAATCATGGAGCATGCTTTTCTGAATGTATACACCATAAAAAGGAAACTGTGTTCTATAATGGATCAAATTATTGATAACATCCTTGTCTAGTTGGCTCATAACTATTATTCTAGTTTAAACTATAAAAATGCATTCTTAGATAGCTCAGGTATGAGAAGATAATCAATTTTTTTATAGTTGCGATAATCAAATATTTGGAGAATTGTCTGGATTCTGGAAAGCTGTTGGATTGAAGTGTCTCTTAAGTATAATGTAAAAATGAATGATTTAGGCAGTAAGTACCTCACCTTACTCCTGTTGGACTAGGATATGAGTTATTTAACTCAAGGCGGTATCTGTCAGGCTTAGCTTAGGGTCTGGTCTACTTGCTTCTTCTAAGGTGGGGCTTCCTCATTGAAACTATCTCTTCATGCTGATTAAAAATTAGCACTCTGGTGTATTACCCTTTGTTTCTGGTTCTCTATGCCTTTTGTAGTTCACCTTGCGCATTAAGAGGTATTAAAAAATTGATTCTGAATTATATCTCTGCTGTGTTACTGTGGGTTTTAATGAGGATCTTTTTATATGTAACGGTGGACTGGGAATGTCATTTTGGCTGTTAGAGAACTCTTTATAATTTATCATTTCTTACGTGTTCATATTGTAATTTAATGCAGTTCCCTTTGCTCTCTAGAAGTGGGCTAATGGAAAGGTTGATTGCAGAAGCGTCAGAAGAAGAAGATGAGAAATGTTTAATAAATCTCCCTGACATTCCTGGTGGGGCCAAAACATTTGAACTTGTGGCCAAGTTCTGTTATGGTGTGAAACTTGAACTCACTTCCTCGAATGTTGTGTACCTCCGTTGTGCTGCTGAGCATCTTGAAATGACTGAGGATTATGGAGAGGCAAATCTAATCACACAGACGGAGTCCTTTTTTAATCAAGTAGTGCTTCATAATTGGAAAGACTCTTTAAGGGCACTCCAAACTTGTGATGATATTCTTCCATATGCTGAAGAACTTCAAATTACCAAGAGGTGTATTGAATCACTAGCCACGAAAGCATGTACTGACCCAAATGTATTTGGATGGCCTGTAATGGAGCATGGACCCATGCAGAGCCCAGGGGGGAGTGTCTTGTGGAATGGGATAAGCACAGGGGCTAGACCCAAAAATGCAAGTTCAGATTGGTGGTACGAGGATGTATCAATGCTGAGTTTACCATTATATAAGAGGTTGATTTCCGTCATGGAATCTCGTGGCATCAGGCAAGAGATAATTGCTGGATCGCTTGCTTTCTATGCAAAAAAATACCTCCCTGGGTTGAACAGGCGTCAAGGTGCCAGTGAGTCTAGTTCCCGTTTAATTCCTGTGGCTTTAGCTCCACCTTCGGAAGAAGAGCAGAAAGTTTTACTAGAAGATATTGATAGGTTACTTCCAATGCAGAAGGGTCTAGTCTCGACTAAGTTCCTGTTTGGTCTACTTCGGACAGCCTTGATCCTAAAAGCAAGCCCGTCTTGTATATCAAACTTGGAGAAAAGGATTGGGTTGCAGCTTGATCAAGCTACACTAGAAGATCTTTTGATGCCCAATTTCTCTTATTCAATGGAGACGCTTTACAATGTTGACTGTGTCCAGAGGATTCTTGACCACTTCCTTGCCATGGATCAAACTACTGGTGGGGCCTCTCCATGTTCGGTTGATGATGGACAGCTGATTGGATCCCCATCATTAACGCCAATCACAATGGTGGCCAAACTGATTGATGGATACCTCGCAGAGGTTGCCCCTGATGTGAATTTGAAACTCCCCAAGTTTCAGGCTCTTGCTGCTGCAGTTCCTGATTATGCCAGGCCCTTGGATGATGGCCTTTATCGTGCAATAGACATTTACCTGAAGGTACAAACTAGCTCATTATGATGTGCATCCTGTGAATGGATAACTTACGAAACTAGTTCCTGTTCTATGTTGATTCCATTTGGCATCTAAAATAAAATAAATTTTACACACATTAAGATGAGAACTAACTACAATGGCATTTGAGCTGCAGGCTGTCTGTTTGCTCGAGCCTCATTATGTTTATGATTTTGATTTGATTTGTTTCGGCTACAGTTGAGCATTGTCTATGGTAATTGCTCTAATAATGCAAGCTCTCTGATATTTACTATGATTTTTAAACTTGCAGTCACACCCATGGTTATCAGAGTCCGACAGAGAACAGCTTTGCAGGCTAATGGACTGCCAGAAGCTCTCCTTGGAAGCCTGCACTCATGCCGCACAGAACGAGAGGCTGCCACTAAGAATAGTAGTCCAAGTTCTCTTCTTTGAGCAGCTTCAGCTCAGGACTTCTATTGCCGGATGCTTTCTGGTTTCTGACAATCTTGATGGGTCAAGACAATTGAGAAGTGGGTTTGCTGGGTCTACTGAGGGAGGCTGGGCCACAGCCGTAAGAGAGAATCAGGTTTTGAAGGTTGGGATGGACAATATGAGAATGCGAGTTTCTGAGCTCGAGAAGGAATGTTCTAACATGAGGCAGGAGATTGAGAAGTTGGGCCGGACGAAGGGTTCTAGTGCTTGGGGAAATGTGTCTAAGAAATTTGGGTTTAAGATAAAGTCCCAGATGTGCAGTGCTCAAGAGGGTTCTGTTAGCAACCAGAACAATGGCAGTGTCAAGAATGAGAAGTCTAAAGTAAGGCATGGAAAGCACAAGAAAAGCTTGTCTCATGAAGAGTAAGACAAATTTTTTAATTTTATTTCTCTTTTCGCCTTGTTTCTTTTTCCATATCCAATTGTAATTGTTATTAATTGTACTTTCTGATGATTAGTTCGAAAACTGAAGTTCCACTTCATTGTTTGTCTTATTCCTTGTTTACTGTATTTCACTTTAGTGTTGCTGTTAATTTAATATAGTTTTTGTAGTTTCTGCCTTGTGTGGAGATGGAAACAAAAGCTGTTATCTGCAGTTCTTGTAGCATTATCAATGAACAGTTTCTCATTATGACCATTTTTTTTTGTTCTGCCATTAAATATGTTTTATATAGGAGCTTGGGACCATCACTCCCAGGGTATCAAACTTTTCGTCAGGGCAAAACCTCAAAATGAGTGGTTTTTATCTTTTTAACTCATCTGAAAAAAATTCGAATATGAGTAGTCCTCATCATTTTCTCATGATATGACCATTTCATTTGTATTTTAGCAATCTTTTGCGTGTTATCAAATCAATGTCTACTAATTTGGTCTAATATTGAAAGTATCTGTTTCATAATATTGGAAGTTAGATGTTCAAATTTCTTTCCCTCTTAAAAAATGAGAAAGCAAAAATGTGAATATGTTTTTGTTAGTCATAATCTGATGTGAACTACCAAATTGCCTAAGCATTCACCTTATTGGACAATTTTTTTATTTTTGCAGATTTTTCAGTATATGAGCTTACATCCTTCTTTCTACTACAGTACATCCATGTGGAATTTTCTTTATAAAAAAACACCAAAGTTTTGAAATTTTGATTTACTATACAATAACTAAAAGAATAGTTTCAAATTAATTAGAGTCAGGCCGAAGCTAGGATTTAAATTTAGAAGAATTGTTACTTATATGTGTAAATTAAGGAGATAAAGTGGTGAAAGTATGTTGTAAAGATCAATAGTCGATCCATGCTAAAGTAAGCAATTTTTTGAAATATTTTGATAGAAGGGGGCAATTGCCCACCTTCTCATCAAGGTGGCTTCGCCTCTGGTTGGAGTTGGAGTCAGTTATATGAATCCTTTACTATTTTTACTTTGTTCAATAATAGCAAATTTCAACCCACCGTAAAAAAGAATGTGGAAAATGTGGAGGATTAGAGGAATACTAGTCCTCTAATAGGACCGGCTGAGCAAGAGCAACTCGTCTTTAGGTTTAGGGATGGTGGCCTTATCAAGAGGGTAGAGCATTCGTTCTTGCAAATTTGTTCAAAGCTCCAATTCAACTAATTAATTTTAAAATTATAAAATATTTGAAAAAGTTATTGTTGTTGTTAATTATACTTAGAAATATTAATACTTATGACAAAAATTGTAATTTCACACTAATAACTTTGAAATCCAAAAAGAAAAAAAAAATAAGGGAAAAGAAAGGAAATAATTCAATCTACAGAAGAATAGTTTTGTCAAATAAAATTTATTATTATGATCAAGTTTGATAAAATAAATAAGTTAAATAAATAAAAAAATTTAAAAAAATTGAATTTGTAGAAAAAGAGGGTAGTTTTGTCATAAAAAATTGGAATGTTTAATTTTGCGGAATTCATTTAGAAATTCCATCAATTTTTTAAAATTTTGTGTAGTTATATTCAATTTTATAGAATTGAATTTCTAAAATTAAAATTTATTTTTTTTTCATCTTAAATATAAAAATATAAATTTTAAAATAAATTCTATAAAATTTTATAAAATTCATTTATTACAAACCCGCCCTTAAACTTTGCTTTCAACTTTGAACTCTATTTCATGGTCCGATAGAAGTTTCGAACGTTTGGTCTAGGTGTAATTAAATAGAAACCACAATATTGATTTTAAAATTTGAAATACTAGCAAAGCAGACAAATTAAGTTGTTTTAAGTACCTATTAAACACTTAACTAAATTTTTTCAAATTGACTTATAAATTGAAAAATGTAATTTAAGCTAAAAATTAAAAAAGTAAATAGTCAATATTGTAAAATATAGCTAAGATAATTTTGTAATTTTCTAATTAAAGAATAAAATATTTGAGGGCGGAGGGTTGTAGAAATGGATAGATAAACTTCAAATAATATTTATTTATTGTTTAATAGTTTATCTTTTGACATCAATAATATTGGCTGAGCATGTCAAAAAAAAAAAAAAGTTATTTCATCAAATTAGTGTTCTGAGAACTGGACCGGTCAGTGAATCAGTGAAGGTAGAAATTTTACCAAATCGGAGGATTTGATTGGATTCAATGTGGTTGAACTGAATTTTATAAATAATATTTTTAAATATATTTATTAAATAATATTGAAAATAGGTTAAAAAAAAGATTTGAACTCAAATAATTTTTTTTTCAAATTTGGAATTTACAAAAAAAATAAAATTTGAATAAATTTAAAATAAAAAAATTAATTACCATAAAATATATTATTATTTTTTATTTAATTAATATATTAGGATTTGAGTTTATAAATAAAACGGTCCAAAGATTAAAATGTTAGTGAGCCTAATTTTTTGGAGGCTCAAATTTAAAAAAAAGTCCATTATTTCTGAAAAACACCCGGATTGAATCGAAATGATTTTTAGCCGGTTTTGATCGATTTTAATCTGTTCACTCTGATTTTTTCACCGTCTGATTTTTCAACGCAATTCCGACCAGACCACAGCTCGATTTTCGATCGAACCGACCGGTCTGGTCCGATTTTCAGAACTATGCATCAAACACTGGAACTTTAATAATTTCAATTTGAGAACCTAATTTACCTATAATTGATGGTAGGAAAAATTACTATTATATCCTTTATAATTGGAAATATAACTAGTTTAGGTTATAATTGGAAATATAACTAGTTATCACTTATACTTTAGGTTAGCTTTACAACTCAACTCATATGCATAGATAGATAAAGACTAAAATCATACTATGAGACTACTTTCTTGAAATAAGGAGAATAATTCGGAAAAATATTGAGAAAAATGTACTTTCTCTTTTCAGAAAAAAAAACGAAAAAGATATTGAAAGAAGTAATTTTTTTTTACTTATTTTTTGTTCGGTGCATTTGAGTTTCTTTAATTTAGGGGAAAAAACAGAAAAAAAAAAGTAAAAATTTCACTTATTTTTATTAAATTATTCAAGTATTTTAAATTAATTAACAAATTTTATATTTTTTTAAATATCTTATTATGCATAGTTGTCTTTCCAATAATAACATTTTCTTCTTTTGAATTTCGACCTCGTCAAATAAAAAATTATTTTATTTCTTTAATTATATCTAAACATAGAAATGAAGAATAGTTGGAAAAAATTTAATACTTTCTCATTATTTTTCTTTGTGTACTTCCCAAACGAAGCCTAAAAGATATTAAGATATTGATTAACTGATGAAAATAAAACTAGCTATTTTGTTTCTTTTGACAAAAGAAGTAAAAAAATTAAAAATTAAATTTTGAGTCGTTTGGAAAAAATAAAATTCACAAAATTTTTAGGAATTCATTTGAAAATTTAAAATTTTGTATTTGAAATGAAAAAAAATACGAATTTAAATTATATGAATTGAATTTTATAGAATTTGATTAGTTTTGTTCAAATTCTAATAAAATTTTTGAAATTTGTAAATGAATTCTAAATGTTAACTATTAACATTTATTTTAACTGAATTAGTTCATCACCTCAAGTATTATTGACTAAAATCCTCCTATTTATTTCTTCTAATATTTTTTTTCTAAAAGAATATGAAGTTATTATTATATATGACTATGATTATCTATTGAATCCAAATGAATTTTTAATTTTGAATATATTTTAATCTATTAATAAAAATAAAATTTAAACATTTGCAAGGATTTAAATGTTGAAATTTTAAAATTTAATTAATTAATTATAATGGAATATGGATGATTTATTTATATTAATATTTTTATTAAATTATTATGTCAAGATTATTTTAAAAAATAAAAATAACTAAATTTTCACTTAAAAATTATTTTAAATATAATTTTATGAAATTTAATTAAATTTTTTATTTTAAATTATAATATATTAAATATAACAAATTTATTTATAAATAAATTTTATTTATAATTTAATTATAAATGAATTTCATAATTATAATTTATTTATTTATAAAGCAACTTAACTGTGAAATTAAAGCACCGTAAAGTTTGAGACCTGCGCGACGGCGCAATACGGGCACGCTCTCGATGCGTTGCGATTATTATTCCTTAAAGAAAAAGAAATTGAGAGCGCGCCTCAAAACCATACTTTTCAAAACGGCAGTGTGTGAGCGCGTTTTAATCTCATCCATCCCCGTCTTCCCTCTTTTTGTTTGCATATAAAAAAAGGAACCTAACATCGAACCGGGTTTCTTCTTCTCTTTTTCAAACTCACGTCTCTTTTCCTCTCTGTACTTTTCATATCATATTAAAAAAAGGAAAAAACAAAAAAAATTTATATAATTCATTCTCAATCTGGGATCTCTCTGGTCAGGCCATTTCCAATCCTTCATTTCTTCAATTCTCGGTGTTGAATTGGATCTATATTTCTAAGGAATATAGATCTTGAGCAGCGACAAATCAACAGAGAAGCACAACGAAAATGGACAATGAAGATGTTGAAGGTGGTATGGAAGACGACTTCCAAGGCCAGCATGGTCGCAAATACCGCCCTGTCGTTGCTCACGATCGCGCTGTGCTTGAAATGTCCTCCATGGATCCTGGTTCTTCCTCCTCTTCCGGTACACAATCATCCAACAACAAGTAAGTCCTTTCTCTCTCTGTATATGTATATGTCTGCATCTGGTTCTCTGTCTGTCTCAGTTTCCAACGCTAGGGATGTTCGGTTTGGTTGCAGGAGAAAATATGGAGAATTCAAATCTAATTTTGCTTATTAGAATTGAAAATTTTATTTAAGCTGGTTTATTAGTTGAATTAGGCTTGGTTCAGTGGCGTGGAGCAGCTTTTTAAGTTAGCTCTCTTGCGGTCTTTCGATACTTGTGTAATGTTTTGTTAAATTCAGCCTGTCATATAGATGGCCAGAGGCTCAATTTAGTTCACGACATCTTTTTATTTGATTTAATATTGCTAATGACTTATTTTATTCAACAATCTACTATAACAGGAAGGTCAAAATAGTTACGCCTGAAGACATGCATGCTAATGCATCTCAAGTGAGAATTCCTGCTAATGGAGAGATCCATGGCTCGGAAAGTGAACACAAATTGGAATTATTTGGTTTTGATTCTCTTGTCAATATTCTTGGTCTTAGAAGGTACGTGCTTCATTCTTGCTCATATTCTCTCATCTTTCTTAATCACAATTTGTTTTTAATTTAATTATGCTAATTAGCCTTGAAACCAGCAAACTCTTGTCAAATCTACAATCTGAGTGCTTAAGGCTTCCCTTATAGTGGGATTTGTTTAAGGTCATATCATGCGGCCTTACTAGCAGGCTACTTCTGTGGTTTGAACTTGTGATTACTAGGTTACTGTGGAACAATCTTATAATTGCACCAAGATTTTGCGATCTATGTATATCTCTGTTAGAACAGGGTCATGTGGCTAGAAATGTTTGCCTGATGTAGGTTGACGCTTTAGAACTTCCAACACTCCAAACATAATTGTTAGCTTTAGAAACTCTGATACCACCTATTCGAAAAAATAGAAAGAAACTTAGAATTGATAGAAAACCCAAGAATAGTAGACAAAGAGAAGAAGTTTAGAATAAAACTTCTTTTATTAGAAAACTCTTCGTTGCTTGATTACAACTAGCACAGGGTAGGCTATTTATAGGTAAAATTATACTTGTAACTACAAAGAAATTAAACTATAGTTTGAAACTTAAGCTCTAAAAGCAACAAGAAACCTGTAAAATTATTGTTGAAACTACTAAAAACATAAATGTAAGTAAAGTAAATTCTTGATACTTTAACAATAATACAATAGATTGGCGTATAGGTGGAGGTTGTTTTATTGTGAAATGTTATTATAGTGATAATGAATGCACTGCACTTAAGAAGGGATATTTGATATAAAGGCTTAAATGTGAGAAGAGGCATTTCCTTGAAGTTTATTATTATTGAAATTTAGTTAATCCTTCCTATGCTACTTATCATGGTTATAAGTTTTGAGCTATCTATTGTTCTGTTCCCATCAATGATATTTCTTGGAATATGATGGAGGTGGCTGTGCAATAATGCTTTGTGATTTATTCCTTGTTTGATCTCCTTTTCTGAATACTTTTATGTAGTATGCTTTAGCTAAGAAAGGTTCATTAACTTTTGTGTTGATAACTGCTTTTGACTGGTTTTACAGTATGTCTGCGGAGCAAGTGGTAGCACCTTCTAGTCCTAGGGACGGTGAAGATGGTAATGTCACTTATGAGCGTCCAAGGGTATGCTAATGTCTCGAGTGAAAATTTATAAGCTCCCTTTTCTTTCATTATAGTTCTGCCTTTTTATAGAATAAGTGGCTGGCAATACATAGTTCTTTCACTATTATCTGATGCATAACTAGCAAATTTCTCTGTAGGCATATGCTGACTTGTGTATGCTGTTTCATGTTTATGTGATATGTGTTATTAGCCTTTCCCTTGGTGGTTGGAGTATGTTTGTGGCATAATTTGTTGAAATTTTCAAACCTGCAGTTATTACTGTTCTATTTTTTTTTTTTGAAGTGAAGCAGTCTATCATTACCATGCATCAGAGTGTTTTTCAAATTGTGTTAGTCTGCCAGTTGTGCAAATGAGAGCATGCCTAACAGCTGTGAAGTTTTGAAGAAATAGGGGTTTATTATTCTGTATTCCCATTCTCTATACAATTTCCATCCTATATATACACAAAATCTAGTTCTAATATGGTAGTAATTTAAAGTAGGAAAAAAACCTAAACTAGGAAATAAAATAATTACAAAATCTCAACACTCCCCCTCAAGTTGGTGCAAAAATATTACACATGCCCAATTTGCAAACCAAAGGATGAAACAATTTGCTACTCAAGCCCTTCGTGAAAACATAAGCCAGTTGTTCCTTTGAAGTCACATAGAAAACTTTAATGGAACCTTCAACTATCTTTTCTTTTATAAAGTGACGATCAATCTCTATGTGCTTAGTTCGATCATGCTGGACTGGATTGTTCACTATACTGATGCCGGCTTTACTATCACAAAACAAGGATGTATCTGCTGTTTCAAACAATTTTAATTCTTTCATCACTCTATGCAACCATAGAAGTTCATAAATTCCTTGTGCCATGGCTCTATACTTGGCTTCTGCACTGGACCTAGCAACCATAGTTTGTTTCTTGCTTCACCATGTGACCAAGTTTCCTAAAAAAAAAACACAATAACTTGAAGTCGATCTTCTATCATCAAGGGAACCAACCCAATCTGCATCCGTGTAGCCTTTTATTTTCAAATAGCCATGTTTGGAAAATAACAACCCTCTACCTGGAGCTGATTTTAAATATCTCAAAATTCGATACACAACTTCTAAGTGAGATTTCCGAGAGTCATGCATGTACTGATTCACTAGAATAACAACATAGGCAATATCTGGTCTAGTATGGGAAAGATAAATCAGTCTCCCAACTAATCTCTGATATCTGCCTACATCAACTGGACTTCCCACTCCAGCTTGAAGCTTGTGATTAGCTTCAATGGGTGATTCTGTCGGCTTACATCTCAACATTCCAGTTTCTTTAAGGAGATCAAGAATATATTTTCTTTGAGAGATAAAAATTCCTTTTTCGGATTTAGCAACTTCAATTCCAAGAAAATATCTCAAATTTTTCAAATCCTTAATCTCAAACTCCCTGGCTAACAAATCTTTCAAGTGAGTCATTTCTTCTTTATTATTTTCTGTCATCATTATATCATCAACATAAACAATAAATAACGTGATCTTACCTACATGATGTTTAATGAACAAGGTATGATCAATATCACTTTGAATATATCCAAAAGAAAGCATGGCTTTACTTAACCTTTCAAACCATGCTCTTGGTGACTGTTTCAGCCCATATAATGACTTCTTCAGCTTGCACACTTTCCCATAGTCCTTTCATCAACAAATCCCAGAGAAATCTCCATATACACCTCTTCTTTCAAATTACCATGTAGAAAGGCGTTTTTAACATCAAATTGATGTAGCTCCCAGTCAAGGTTGGCTGCACAAGATAATAAAATTCTGATAGTGTTTATCTTGGCTACAAGGGCAAATATTTCCTGATAATCAACTCCATAGGTTTGACTGAATCCTCTGGCAACCAATCTAGCCTTATACCTCTCAATTGAACCATCTGCCCTATGTTTAACTGTGAACACCCATTTACATCCAACTGGTTTCTTCTCTGGTGGTGAAATTGCAAGATCCCATGTCTCGTTTTTTGCCAAAGCTCTCATATCCTCAACCATTGCAGCCTTCCATTTTGGGTCCTGTAATGCCTCTCGCCAATCCTGCGGTATAAAACAGAAGAGATAGACAAAACAAAGGCTCTATAGGAGGGAGACAGAGCGTTATAGGAGATAAAATGGGAGATGGGATGTTTAGTGCAAGTTCTAACTCCTTTTCTAAAGGCAATAGGAATATCAAGGTTATTGTCAGAAGGGCTAGAACCAAGATTAGAATCAGAATCAACAGGAATTAAAGAAGACTCATCAGGTTCTTGTTCATCTGTATTTTCAGAAACTGAAACTGGAGAGGATGGTTGATCAGAGGTCTCATGCTCAACGATTGCATCTGTATTAGTCCGCCGTGTGTTAGTTTTCAAATCAGGTCTATCCAATCTTCCTAGATTTTTGGGTGGTTGGTCTCTCTCATTATTTATTTTTATTGGAATCTCCCCTTGGAAAGGAATGTCATCTATCACCTCTTCCTTCTGATATTTCTCCCCCTGAAGAGGTGACTGGACGGAAAAATAAGGCTCAAATTCTCTAAAGGTAACATCCATACTCACAAAATATTTCCTAAGAGGAGGATAATAACACTTGTATCCTTTTTGAGTAGGGTAAAAGATTACTTTACAATTAAGCGCTTTCGTGATTAAGCTAACAGATAACAAATTAATGGGAAATCGAGGAACATGGAGAACAGAAGAGAGTTTAATAGTTGGAGTACAATCAATAGAACCTGTGCCAGAAATTGGTACAAAAGAGCCATCCGCAATACGAATTTTTTCTATGCCTTGGTACTTAGAATATGTGAGAAAATGGTTTATAGAGCTTGTTGTCTGTTTATTTGCTCCTGAATCTATTACCCAAGAGAGTTTCGCAATTTTCGCAAGAGAGGTTAGAAAAGCATTACCTGAATTAACAAAATTAGAAGCTGCAGCAAAAGAGGAAGATTCAAGCTGTGACAACAATCGTTTTAGGGATTGAATTTTCCTATCAGAAAAGCTACCAGCAGTAGATGGTTCCTCAGATAAAACTCCACTATCAGATATGTGTGCCTGTGGTCTAGATGAATTGACTCGCTTCCCTCCGCACCCCCTAGTTGGGCGTCCATTTAATTTCCAGCAAAATTTCTTAGTATGCCTATTCTTCCCACAATAGTCACGAAATAAATGATCTCTATCCGAAGAACCTCCCTTCGCAGCCTGTATTTGTTCTTTTGCTGAATTTGCAATCAACCCCACTTTATTCATTGTAGACCTGTGAACCATGACACTCCTCCTAGTTTCTTTTTGCTGTACAAATGAGTATGCCTGTCGCAAGGATGGAAAAGGATCCCATCCAAGAACTTGGACTCGAATCTGATCATACTCATTATTTAGGCCAGCCAAAAAATCATATGCTCGTTCTACTTCAATCAACTTCTGAACTTGAGTCGCATCATCAACACATTTTGCTTGAAATTCTTGGTAATAGTCTAATTCCTGCCATAACTCGCTAAGTTTAGCAAAATACTGAGCGATAGTCAGATCTCCCTGTTTGGTTTCATGAACTTTCTGTCGCAATTCATACCTTTGAGCATAGTTTTCAGTTTGCGAATAAGTCTGTGAAACAGCATCCCATATTTTCTTAGCTGTATCAAGAAGTAAGTATCCCTGTGAAATGGAAGGTTGCATAGAATTTATCAGTCAATACATAATAAGAGAGTTTTTTGATTTTCACTTATTATAACCTGGATTTGCAGCAACTGGTTTTGGTACTCTACCATCAAGATATCCCTGCAAATCTCTAGCCTCGATAAATAGCAAACATGACTGAGACCAAGCCTAGTAATTCGTACCATCTAACTTCACTGGACTAATTTGAAGTAAAGGATTTTCCAAGTGAAAAATCACATTTACCTTTTTTCCGTCAACCATACTGTCAATCTAAACAATTTAATAGCTAATTTAAAGGATATTGCAGAATCAGAGAAATTGTAGACATGCAGCAGTGGCTTTTGCAAAGGAACTACCAAAAAAATCAAAAACCGGGACTGAGTGACCACTGGGTCAGGGTCGCAGCATCAAACCGAAGACACTGGAGCAAGAATTGTCGGCAAAAGGTCACCGGAAAACGCCTCACGCGCCAAAGCCGTACGCGCCGGCGCGTGAGGAACGGCAGGAAACTTCTGGTGGCGCATGGTCCCACGTGCTTGACCGGACGGCGACGGGACCAGTGGGGAACAGCCGATCGGCGATCGCTCCTCCTTCTGAAGTGGGTGGTGACGATCAGATACCCTCCCTGGTGGCGCTGCTTGCAGGTCAGCCC
This sequence comes from Jatropha multifida, assembly GCA_948099535.1. Lineage (NCBI taxonomy): Eukaryota > Viridiplantae > Streptophyta > Magnoliopsida > Malpighiales > Euphorbiaceae > Jatropha > Jatropha multifida. Next base: position 25,922 of record CANUEX010045353.1, on the reverse strand, counting down.
TGTTGCAGAAAACCTAGGCCAGAAAAAACGCAGCCTTGCTCTGATACCATGAAGCTTTGAAGAAATAGGGTTTATTATTCTGTACTCCCATTCTCTATACAATTTCCATCCTATATATATACAAAATCTAGTTCTAATATGGTAGTAATCTAAAATAGGAAAAAACCTAAACTAGGAAATAAAATAATTAGAAAATCTCAACAAGCTGTATATTGTCATCGAGGAATTCACAGTTTTTTGCTTTATCATTGGTGCATTATGGTGATGATATGAATCTAGTCCCAAGGGGCTAAGGATGAAACTCAGGACAACAGTCTAGTAGTTCCAGATCCTCTTGTAACTGTTCAGGGGATTTAATTTGGATCTGAAGGACCCTGGGGAAACTACATCTCTTTGGCAAGGATTTAAAAATTTTGTATGTTGGTGATATTTTCCATTCATACATAACGTTCATGACTTTAAATGAGGCCTACTTTGCTTTGAGAGGCTGCCCTCTTGACCAAGATATTACTTGAAAAGACCAAGATATTAGAAACTCCCCTTGCTCCAAAGGATTGGATCTTTTGTGTTTTCCTATTTTGCTTTATTTTTCTTTCTGGGGGAAAAGTGTAAATCATGCTGGAAAATGAATTTAGTGGCATGGCATAGTTGCTTATGACTTATGAATATTTTTGACCTTTGGCTTTTGTACATGCTTATTTTTTGGGTAGGTGGAGTTGCCAAGCGCTAGGCTTGAAAGTGGAGAACCATATTGAATGAATTACACCGTTTTTTTGTTGCTTATAGGAATTATAATATGTACCCTTTCTGATGCATTTCCTCTTTTTCATGTATCATGCAGGTTAATGAAGTTAAACTGGGCACAATGATGGGTGTTTTTGTCCCGTGCCTACAGAACATATTGGGAATTATCTACTATATCCGATTTACTTGGTAACTCTCTTTTAGCTATATATTAATTTTGGCTTCCCTTTTTTATGAATTCGCTTTTTCTGTAGCTAGATCTCGATTAATTAGTTTCTAGATTCACATCTTTCTCCTTTCTGGTCATGAAAATTGCAGGATCGTTGGTATGGCTGGTGTAGGTGAATCACTACTGCTGGTAGCATTTTGTGGTTTATGTACGTTCCTAACATCAGTTTCATTGAGTGCTATTGCAACTAATGGTGCAATGAAGGTATGCATTGGCATTATTAAGAATTTCTTATCCCCTTAGCTAGACTATTTGTGTTCTTATGAACGAGAAATTTTTCCAACTCTATACAAGGAAAAAGGTTTGGCACTCTGTTACACTTTCCCGCTGTACCCATCGTGTTCCTGTATTGTTGGCATTAACCAAATTTTGATCATTCATCTGAATGATAGTGCTTTGGTATTGGAAATGTGTGCTTTGTGTTACTAATACACCTTTCAAATTAACTTATCTTTGGTCAAATCTGTCCTCAATTTGTAGATTGCAATTCACATATTGGCCAAGTATTTTTAAAATACTATCTATCATTTATTTACAATATTGTTTTCTTTTGGGCAATTGCAAAAACATTATTGAATTTTGGTGCTTTTTTCAATTCTATCAAGAACCTTAAAGTTATTCAATTTAATGAAAGAACTTTATATTTTTTTTTTCGATTTTGTCATCAATTTCTTTCCAGTGAAATTAGAACTTGGATTGTCGATATGTTATGTAAAAAAAGCAATTAACCGTTTTCATACATTCTACCACAATGAATTATCAAAGTAAATATGCTCCCTACTGTTGCACAAACATGAGAAAAATTTTAAAAATTACAAGGCTTTTGAAGCATCTCAAAATCAAATGTTCCATTTCTGTATACTTGACAGGCTCACCTGTAAATGTCATATTATTTATTTCAACCTTGATTCCTCTAAATATTTGGTGATGGAATTAAAAATTTTAAAATGTTCGTTCAAATTAAAAAAAAAGTTAAAATTGGAAAAACAAGCCAAAAGTTCAGGTCTTGCAATTGGTTCTTTTTTTCTGAACCTTCTAGTACTGAGTGAATTGATGACTGCAATATGGTTTAATGTTATTGATTAAGGTTAAAAGAATGCAATTATGGTTGAGTTATGATAGTTGGCTATATTAGTCAGGACTTGAATTTTCTTGCTTGTTATAGACTTTTGAATTAGCTATAAGCAAAATGATGCTTTTATATGGATTAGTTGACTAAATTACAAAAAATTCCCTAGCATATGGAGAAATATACACTTATGTTCTCCTTTAAAAATTAATTAAAAGGTGTTTAGGTTTTTAATTAACTATATTCCAGTCCTTTAATCATATTTTAATTCATACTCTTAAATGAACCAAACTTCTATGAATGGTGTTATCATACATCTAAACAGTTGGATATATGAAAACATTGAGATCAGAACAGTCTGGAATGCAGGCAAAAATACGCTACCACAGCTGGCACAGAACAGGTTCTTGCAAATGAACCTTCAATGAACTATATATAAAAAGTTCCCTAGCATATAGGGAAATATGCACTAATGTTCTCTTTTAAAAATTAATTAAAGGTGTTTTAGTTTTAAGTCACTATATTTTACTCCTTTTAATAACCTTTTAATCCCTACTCTTAAATGAACCAAACTTCTATTAACAAAAAATACTAACATAATGGCAGACGAGGAAAACAGGTTCTTGCAGAAGAACCTTCAATGAGCTATATAAAGATTTATATTGAATATAAATGGAGGATTTTCTTTATGAAATTAGATTTCAGCCATTCCTAACCATGCTTTTTGCTGCATCTTAACTAAGATATACTAGTTGGCTAAAACACAATCTCAACCTGTACTTGTTACCTTACCCAATTAACATGTAGGCTTTGAATTCATAACAAAACACTAGTAAATTAGATTACATTAACATTCAATTTTACTAATCTAGTTTATACTTCCGAACAAAAGTTCCATTACATCAACAAGAAGGTTGTTTCATTTAAAGGCGAGGGATTAAAGTGTAATTGAAAGACTAAATTGTCTAAAGTGTTCACTATATGAAAAACTGTCTAAAGTGTTCAGTGTATGAAAACTCAACAAATAAAAAATTTTTTCCTGTAAAAGATCAGGGACTGAAGTATTGATCCATTTAAAGATTTAGGGCCTCGCATGTGATATTTTAGTGTGATTAAAAGAAATGGAATTGAAATGCTACGCCAACCAGAAGTATATATAAATTGTACTGTTGTTCAGTGTTATACACTAATTTTTTTCTATTGACTTGGACCACTAGGTCAATGTTGGAACTAATTTTTAAGCAACTTGGTGTCTGTTTAATTCTAGGGTGGAGGCCCTTATTATCTCATTGGTCGTGCTCTTGGCCCAGAGGTTGGAGTTAGCATTGGCTTGTGTTTCTTCCTCGGGAATGCTGTTGCTGGAGCTCTGTGAGTAGATATAATGAACTTCATGAGTGATGCTGCAATAATATTTGTGGTTGAGGTCCATGACCATAAGAAAGGACAAATTTGAGGCTCATAATGCGTGCTGTTATCTTTGTAGCTTTTTCTAAGAACTGTTGGCCACCTGTGCCGACATCTGTGTTTTTCATTTGCTTTTATTTTGCCATTGTAGTTATGTGTTGGGAGCTGTGGAAACATTTTTAAAAGCGGTGCCTGTTGCTGGGATATTTAGAGGTAATATTAAGAATTTCCTGCAGTAGTTGATACTAGTATTTAAACCAGATCGTTTTGAGGTGCCAGAAATGAACATTATACTAATTCATTTTATTGTTCTCCATATTTCTAATGTAGAGACTGTTAGACAAGTTAATGGCACGGCGACTGCAGAACCTATAGAAAGTCCAAGTGCACATGATTTGCAAATTTATGGGATTGTTGTTACTCTCCTCTTATGCTTCATTGTTTTTGGTGGTGTGAAAATGATTAACCGGGTTGCACCTGCTTTCCTTATACCAGTTTTATTCTCCCTGTTCTGCATATTTGTTGGGACTTTTACAGCAAGGAAGGATCGTCCAGCAGGTTAATCTTTAATGTTTACAGATATGTTTACATGTGCTTCATTTTCTCAGCTCATATGCATTATTATTCAGTGGGAAATGTTTGACTAACAGTATTCTCTGGACTGAATTTAGTGCTGATAAATATTTTTGCATCTGATGTGAAATTTGATATGGTTTGGTGACAACTTATTATTTAGAATTACTGTCTGAATGTGTATAACTAGCTGTCAAGGATATTTCTTAATTCACCTTTTCTTTTTTGTTTATTTATTTGTATTGCTACTTTTGCTAGTCAAACCATAACTTGAAGCCTGGTTCTTAAATTTTATCTAATGCCATTGACTTTTAAATAAAAGCTAGCCTACTTAAGGGTGAACAAATATTATGATCTCTCAAACTGGTGATTGAATATGTTATTAGCAAGATCGATTTAACAGGAGGATCAGGAAACTAATGGAAATACTCCTATTACCTTGTTGTACAAGAACTACTTAGTCCTAGTTCTATGAACCAAAACAAATTAACAAAGAATTTGGGATTTGAACTATTATTTCTATCCTATTTGGCAGTATGATCAAAATAGTTCTTTCTTTTTTCTAGAATATGAGTGTGTCAATTGTTATGAATAATGAGTCTGGCAGGACAAGATTCAAAAATTAGAGGGGGCCAAAAAGAAATTCAGAAGTTAGGGGCCCTAATAAAAAATAATTTTTTCACTATTTGTAAGTTAAACTTTAAAAAATGCTAGGAGGGGCCTATTTGTCATCTTTATTGAGAATCTGAGATATTTATTATAGAATTGAAGTATGAAATTTTAAAAACAGGTTGTGAAGCATTAGAACTAATATCTAATAAAATTAAGAAAATTTTAATGGAATTGAATAATTCTAAACAAAATATTAGAAATTTATTTTGAATTTCTACTGTTTTGGGGAGAATTTGTGGTGAAGTAAAAGGGTTAGAGGAGAGTTCATTTGTGTTGGATGAATATATATATTTACATTATATAATGACAGGTATGAGAAAGTATCTTATTTTCTCAACTCTCAGTCTCAAGGGTGGTTGAGTTCTTTGTATATGGCTAGTCTAGCAGTGTCATACAGTTGGAAGCTGCTTTCCTCTAGCTCTTGTCCTTGGTTGCTTCATGGAATTGGCTCAGTTTTTGTGCTTAAATTTTCCCTGGCCCAAGTATTTTATTGAGCTGGCTTGTTTTCTTGTTCATTTGTACAATAGCAGCGTTGTTCAAAGATTCTTGTTCTGTTGTTAATATTTACATTTGGCTGTATAAGACATTATAGACACAAACTTACAGTTTCTGTTGTATTTCTCTCTGGGATTTTACCAGTGACGCCTGGGTTTTTAAACAATGGAATTGGAAACAGCAATAGATTTGAAAAAGGTCTCCTGGAATCAATCTGACTTGAATTGAATCGTTCCAAATTGGCTGCAGTTACTTTTTTAAAGCCGTTTGCAAAATCACTTAAACCAACAATAAACAAGAACTCAGGAGAAAAAAAAAAAGCAGTAAAAAGCAGAATTAGTAAAATATTCAGATATTAACTATTATGTTTTGGGCGACATGAGAATTAGTTGTTTTGTCATGTTTCCTCTACCGTTTCTAGGCAATTGGCGAATCACCCATAGAGAAGTGGAAAGTAACATACTATATGAATACAGCTGAAATGTTGTGAAAAATGCTGTTATCAAAACCATGATCCAAACCTCTTAAGAAGGCTGGGTGCGGCCATATTACACTGCTTTGGCAAACTATTAATCCAAAACACTCATGTTAATATTGAGTCCAGATTTGCTCTAACCTAATATGTTGTTTGAGGCAGTAATTTTGTCTTTCAAGTTTTTTGACCAAATTTTGGAGATCAGACTAGTACTCCAGTATGCTCATCAGTTCAACTTTGGTTTTATTGGCACATTTGTGGATGTTTATTTTCTGCTTAATATTTTATTTTATCTTATTGTTTGGGTGGAGTAATAGAATGAATTTTTACTCTCGAAATGATTGATGCAGCTGGAATAACGGGTTTGAGTATGGAAAGCTTCAAAGAAAACTGGAGTTCAGATTATCAGTTTACCAATGATGCTGGAATACCTGATCCTCAAGGAAAGACTTATTGGAATTTCAAGTAATGTGCTATAATTTTCATTTTCTTATTTTATTTTATTTTATTTTATTTTTTTTATAAAAATTGATTTTGTCAAATCAATCTGTTTGTAATGGGTTTTGGTACTAGTTCTATGGGACATTTTGATAATTCTGTTGGTCCAAGCCTTATAAGTTTTCCATGGTGCTTATCACATGCTGATCCAATAATCACAACAAAACCACTGGAATTTTTTTTTAATTATTCGATCTTATCACTAATGTGACTGATTTTCTCAATTATGTTTTTATAAAAGTGGAATTGGTGGTGGTGGGAGACTAAATAAAACCCGAAACTTAATTGAATTGTACAATTAACAAAAATAGAAGTATTTTATTATTTGTTTAGTTTTATCTTAGTTCCATTGAACATGGGGCATGGAGGTTCCTGAAACAAGAATTAAGTTTGACTGCCGAAGGAAAAAGAAGTCCTTAAACCATTAAAGGAAGGTGTATTCTTGTATTTTTGTTATCCAAGCAGGTAAAGTTATGACATGGGTCAATGTTGCATTACTCTGAAGCATTTGATAGCTTAATGAATTAGAATTTTAATTTTCGTGCCTCCAAATTCTGATGCTAACATAATATTTGAATGAAGCATGACAATTCATGTTATCATAACTGGTCTGGGCTGGAATCCTTTGGATGCTTTCTGATTTTTTTTCCCTTTGATTTTCTCAGTGCATTGGTTGGTCTCTTTTTCCCTGCTGTAACGGGAATTATGGCAGGTTCTAATAGATCAGCCTCACTCAAGGACACACAGCGTTCAATTCCTGTTGGTACTTTGGCTGCCACTCTTTCAACTACTGCACTATACCTGATTTCTGTGTTACTTTTTGGAGCACTTGCAACCAGGAACAAACTTTTAACAGACAGGTAATTGTATGTATTTAATTTGATACCTTTGTTTCTAACTTTTCATGTCCTTTTTTTTTCTCTAAATGTGATTTCAATTTCTCTGTATATTTCTTTGACATAACAAGTTTTGCATATTTTTATCCTGTACTTCTTGTTCATTGTTAAGTGATGCATTGTTCTCTGATACCTTGTTGTTTTCAACTATCAAAAAGTCATGAGGCAAGTATCTTGCATGGCAGCTTTTGATATATATACTGGCAAATGCATGTCTTCAGGGCCGATAATATCTTCAATTTGGCAAGCATTCTTGTTACCCTAGTATTTCTACTCACTGATATTAATAACTGGTTTATGCACTTGCTTCTGTATGTGCTGATTTGGAACTTACCCATGATTATTAGTTATCATGCTGACCAGAATATAGATAGGGCGGGCACGAGGGGTGTCTGGGTATTGATGGTGAAGTTATTTGATATTCTTTAAGTCTAGTATCTTATGACAGCTTGTTGTTGTCAATGGTATGAAGTTTGGACTTATGCTACTGCGTGTGTGCTAATGTCAGCAGCTTAATTTGTTGGCATTCATTTCCTTTTATGTACTTTGCATGACTTAATTATTTCCAGTTTTTTTGCGTTCTTTCCTTTTGATTTGGTTACCCTTGATTTTGAATTATGGCATTGAACTATCTCTGGTTTCTTGATGGAACATTACTAAAACTTCATCATAATGCTTGAGTTTGTGAAAGTATGAGTAATAATATTCTTTACTGATCTGTATCTTTAATGTAGGCTACTTACAGCCACTATTGCTTGGCCTTCCCCTGCAATTGTATACATTGGTATTATTCTTTCAACCTTAGGAGCAGCTCTTCAAAGCCTGACAGGTGCTCCACGCCTACTTGCTGCAATAGCAAATGATGATATTCTGCCTGTTCTCAACTACTTCAAAGTTGCAGATGGACAGGAGCCTCATGTTGCTACCCTCTTTACAGCATTTATTTGTATCGCTTGTGTTGTTATTGGGAATCTGGATCTTATCACTCCGACTGTAACTATGTTTTTCCTGCTGTGTTATGCGGGTGTGAACTTGTCTTGCTCCCTTCTGGATCTTCTAGATGCCCCCAGTTGGCGTCCACGGTGGAAGTTTCACCATTGGAGCCTCTCTCTTCTTGGAGCGTCACTTTGTATTGGTATTCCGCCTGTTTCTTATTATTTTACTACCGTTACTTATATTGATTTATTGTGCCGAGAGGAAGAAATGGACACATTAAAATTTTGGTATTTTACTTGCAGTTTTTTCAACTCTCCTTTTACAGTTTTTCTGTTGCATAAAGCAAGAAAAAATTGCAATTATTGTTTTCTTGATTTGTGAGTGCAGATGTGTGTTGTTTGGGGAATCAATCTTACTGCTACTTCTTTGCCCTGCAGTTATTATGTTCTTGATTTCTTGGTCGTTCACTGTTGTGTCACTAGCCCTTGCTAGTCTCATATATTATTATGTGAGCATTAAAGGAAAGGCTGGGGACTGGGGCGATGGCTTCAAGAGTGCATATTTTCAGTTAGCTCTTCGCAGTCTTCGATCTCTAGGAGGTATTATATTGTCCTAAAAGTAGTTGCAGGATATGATAATTCTCTTATGGAGCTCTTGATTGTCAGTGTTTATTGCATGGATTCTTGAAAATATTATATGCTATCTCAATGGCAATCTGCGGTCTTGCTGCTTGTAACCTTTCCCCCTCGCTTTTGTTTTGCCCCTTGTATGAATATATGTGTAAGTGATGGTATTATTTTGTGTTACTTCTATTATGTTGTTTATTATTTGTAATCTAGATGCTGTCAATGTTCGTAGTTACTGGATATGAGAATTTGACACTATAATATCAAATGTTTCAAACTCATGCCTTTCCTCTGTCTTTCTTTCTTTCTTTAGTCCTTTTAACTAATCGTTCGTAAGCATTTTAATGGTGTAATAAATCATTCCTCTACTGTTTTAAACATATAATGTTGGTTTCAAGCATAAGATGCTGATCATGTAATGCTGTCAAGGAAACTAGAGCTAGGGTTGTCCCAAATTAGTTATAAACTATGAAATTTACTTTTTTCTCGTAAGCTGCTATTTAGGAATATAGTTTGTAAGAATGCATTGGGGATTTGCATTTTTTATATCGAATAGTGTTGTAAACTTTTCAAGGATTGAATGAATATCTTGCATAGACTTGCTTGTTGGTAAATGATGTTGTAGCCTGGGAATTATAAATAGTAACTTTAATTTTCTGGATGCGGTGCATGTTGAGATATGCACATTATATTGTCAATATGCATAGTGAATTTTATTTATTTCTTAAGTGGACAACTTGATCCCGGGGCTTGGTTTTTTCGAAAGGTTTATTGCTCACAAAAAGCCTTTTTCAGTTGGTTCAACTTTTCCCCTTTTGGATGCCTATTTGTGCATATGCATCTTTTCATTATGACTGACGTGCCATTTTTACAGCTAACCAAGTCCACCCAAAGAATTGGTATCCCATCCCTCTCATATTCTGTCGGCCTTGGGGAAAGCTGCCAGAAAATGTACCTTGCCATCCTAAGCTTGCTGACTTTGCAAACTGCATGAAGAAAAAGGGCCGTGGAATGTCTATCTTTGTAACTATATTAGATGGAGATTACCGTGAACGTGCTGAAGATGCCAAGGTGGCCTGCAAACAACTCGCTACCTACATTGATTACAAGAATTGTGAAGGTGTAGCAGAGATAGTAGTAGCTCCAAATATGTTTGAAGGCTTTCGTGGAATTGTCCAAACTATGGGCCTGGGAAACCTCAAACCAAACATTGTGGTGATGAGATACCCTGAAATATGGCGTCGTGAAAACCTAACTGAAATACCAGCCACCTTTGTTGGCATAATTACTGACTGTATTGTTGCAAACAAAGCAGTTGTTATTGTCAAGGGTCTTGATGAATGGCCGAACGAGTATCAGAGGCAGTATGGTACAATTGATTTATATTGGATTGTAAGAGATGGTGGTCTGATGCTTCTCCTTTCCCAGCTCCTCCTTACAAAGGAAAGTTTTGAGAGTTGTAAGATTCAGGTCTTCTGTATTGCGGAGGAAGACTCAGATGCAGAGGAACTAAAAACTGACGTGAAGAAATTTCTGTATGATCTTCGAATGCAAGCAGAAGTTATTGTTATATCAATGAAATCATGGGATGTACGAGTACAGGATGGATCTCAACAAGATGAATCATTTGAAGCATTCACTGCTGCTCAGCGACGAATATCTAATTACTTACATGATATGAAGGCTAAAGCTCAAGGAGAAGGGACTGCGCTGATGGCTGATGGGAAGCCTGTGATGGTGAATGAGCAACAGGTGGAGAAGTTCTTATACACAACCCTAAAGCTGAATTCAACCATATTGAGACACTCGAGAATGGCAGCGGTAGTGCTTGTGAGTCTACCGCCACCACCGGTAAACCACCCATCGTACTTTTACATGGAATATATGGATTTACTAGTAGAAAATGTGCCTAGGCTCTTGATGGTAAGAGGATACCGCAGAGATGTTGTAACTCTATTCACATAGTTGCCAGTGGTTTTGCTTTCTGGACAGCAGCCGCCTTCTTCACCGCATCACCTCATTGTTCATATTTTTTTTCCACCCTGTTTCGATTTTTGTAATTTTAAATGTTACATTCATTCTTTTTACCACCGTTGGTGCAAAAGGCGGTTTTTGGCTGTTCGACTTGTTAGTTGCTTGAAATAGAAATTTTTTAAATGTACAGCCCTTTTTGGGAGGTGCAACTGAGTTATCATATACAATTGAAGCCAGTTTTGAGGCTATCATATTCATCCTAGATTGAGACCCATAGTGGTTTTTATTATTTATTTTAAACTTAGAAATATTCAGTACGTGCACTGTGATGGATAATTCATTGAGAACATGTCTTCTTGTGCACAGACTTGTGCCAATCTTGGTTTTCAATTTTTGTAATAATTTAAATTGTAATAACAGAAGAAATAAGCATGTGGGAGATGAAATTGAATGCCTTTCTATCTCCGTCAGCTAAGCCATTGATATTAATGACGAGATCACATGTAAGGCTTATGAAAAGAAGACACTGAAGGGAGAAATTTTGGATGGTTCTCAAATATTCGTTATATTTAGGTATTTTACGTAATTTTAGAAAATTAATCAATTTGTCTAAAATACAATATGGTGCTGAGTAAATTGATTATACTATGTTTTTTAATTTATTTAAGTTATAATAAATTATTAAATAATTGAAGTAATCACTGAAAAAAATTATTTTCTATAAAATTCATAAAGAAAAAACAGTTCTTCCTTGTGATTTGCGAAATATAATTAATCTGTCATTGTCTTTTTTCAAATATATCAATTTGTCTTCATGTTTTGCTTCCGTTGTATTATTAGAGCATTTTGTCCGGTTTTTGCATATTTTCCGTTTATTCAACAAGAAAACACCGACATTAAAAGCGAGGTACTAAAATATTATATAAAAAAAATTACAGTATAGTTCTTATAGTGTAAAAAATACAATTAGTCTATCTCAATATTTTAAAAATAAAAAGATATTTTCATATTTTCATGAGACATTTAACGGAGAAACATATAAATTTGTATGAAAGGACTTCATAATTTGACGAAAATAAATTACAAAGATATCTTAATTTATTTTAAAAAAATAGAAATAGATTAATTATATTTTATAAACCACAAAAATTGTATTCTAATTTTTTTCTATTCATACATATGTGAAGCATTTGAAAATTCCCAAATATTAAAAGTATATAGAAACAAAGGAGGGAGCACTAATTTTCCTAGAGAAATGTGAAAAGAAGAGCAATGCTTTTATACAAGTAAAAAAACAAAAAAACCCGTGTCATTTGACTTTTCCTTTGTAGGGATGATATTTATTAATTTTCATTACCTATTACAAAATTAATTACTTATTAAAAAATAAGTTGTATTATTTTTAAAATATTAATTATATTATTAATTACATCAATTATTAAAACTATAAAATATCATTAATAGTAATGATATTAATTTCACTTTATCAATATATATAAATGATATTAAAAAATAAATTTCTTTATATAACAAAATCAATTCCAACTAAGCAAATTAATATTTTAAAATTGCACCATGTTATAGACTATGCTTCAAGTTTTGTGTATTTATATATATATAATATAGATAGATAGAAATAAAATATTTCTATTTTAGACAAACAGAGATTTTTTGATTTTTAGCAGCTCCCATAAGGAGAACGACAAGTTGAGCATGCTTTCATATTGGACATTAATTTCTGCACCTACGTGTCCGATTTTCGAAAAAGAAGTCTTTAAATTATTATTGGTCAATAAAAATTAAAATTAACAGAAAAAAAATAAACCATATGAAAATAAAAAGTAAATTATCTTTTTAATAAAAAAATATTTTCTTTCGAGATATAATTATCTATTTTATACACTAATTTAATAAAAAAATATTAAAATTTTAGTTTAATGAGGGCGTTTAACATTTATAAAGAAGTAAAATAATAATAGTTGTTTAAAAAAAATTTTATAGATTGGATTAGTGAATGGGACGTTTAAGATCGGCTTGTCTTTAATTTAGGTTTCCTTATCTTACACCAAAATAATTACGCTTTCCTTATTAGATAAAAAATTGAGAAATGGTAAATCACTGGAGTATTAAAATAATATTAATAATGGATTATATATATATTTTATAATATTAAAATAGGATCACGCCTATTTTATATTGGTAATTATATTTATAGTTTTTTTCAAAAATTATGGCTGTGTCCAGTACTTACCGTGTGACAATTCAGTACCGTACACGTGTCATTTCTGATTGAATCTTTGATGGAATCTACCGGTTATAGATTCATTTTCGGCTTTGAGATGCTCTTTTTTCCCTCCTATATTGATTCTGCATGTGGTTCACTTACTTCCCGCGCCCAACTTGTGAGGAAGAAACTAAGAGAGAGAAAGAGAAAAAACTCTTTCCTTTTTTCTCCACCATCCTTCCAGCACCGGTCACCGTGAAGTTTCCCGATCTCTGGCTAATTCCTCCCATCATCTCCTCTCAAGTTTCTGTTCTTAATCAGGTAATGAATTAAATCTGTTGATTTCCTTAAGGATCATAATATATTTTATGCCTTCTGTTTGATTGTCGAGAACATATGAACAATTAAGTTTTCTTTCTAATTAAGATCTGTATTTCGTTCTTTGTTGTTAGAATGGCAGTTGGTGTAGAAGAAGCAAGAGGCAGTGACGGCGGCGGCAGTGAAGGAGTGAGAAGAAGAGGTTGCTCGTGCACAAAAGACGATTTTCTCCCTGAGGAGTCATTTCAAAGCTTCAGCGATTATGGAAAAGCACTCCTTGAAACGCCCATGCGTTTCAAGGACAGACTCTTTACTCGATCTTTGGATTCTGTAGAAATCACAGAGGTCAAAGCTCAAAGCGAGCATGAAATGAAAAAGAATCTAACATGGTGGGATCTTATCTGGTTCGGTATCGGCGCCGTTATCGGCGCCGGAATATTCGTCCTCACTGGTCTTGAGGCAAAGGAGGTCGCAGGCCCTGCGGTTGTCTTGTCCTATGTGGTTTCCGGCGTCTCCGCAATGCTCTCCGTCTTTTGTTACACCGAGTTCGCCGTTGAAATTCCTGTTGCAGGTACATAAATTTAGAATTTAATCAATTACAATAAATCTTAATTCTGATGCACTGAACAATTATTGGTCATAGTTTTCCTTAAAAAGAAAAATTCTTGTGATAATTATCAGCGTAATGTGATCCTTGTAAATATTATATTTATATATTCAGAAATTAGAAAAAATGTAATGTTTGTTACATTTATAGGAACATTACTTATAATTTTTATAATTAATTTTTTCTTGTCATTTTCAATTTGCGCTTAAAGGTCAAAGTTTCATTCTTCATTTGAAACAAAACAATTGCATAAGATAATAGATTTAATGACTGAGATAGTGCTTTGAAGAATACTTTAGATAAAGACTTGCAGTCTACCATTTGTGCTCGGTAGACTTGAGCTGGCATGGTCGTTGACATGTGACAATAAAGGGGCCCGGTAACTACATATTTTTCATCTCTATATATAGAGAGAGAGAGAGAGAGAGCGAGATAGTTGACTTTCCTGTTTTAAAAAAGTTGACTTTTTTCCTATTTGATCAATTAGTAGACAACAGTATACTTATGTACCCAACTTATACATTCAGCCATAGTTGACTACTGACTTTGCTTTTGTTATCACACCCTTATTTGTGCCTTTGTTGAATGTATATACATCTTTCCCGGTTGGTAGAATTAAAAACTTAATGTTATGCTTATCTTTATGACAATTTAAATGTCGGTTAAGGATCTTGATATTATATTGTAACTGTTAACTAATTTTATATTAAAAAGTGAGTTTTTTAGTAAAATTAACTATTTTGATAGATGTCCGCTGTCTTAATAATATTTAGTTTAAGTTGAATTTTAATTTCTTATAAAAGGGAGTTCAAAAAGGCGATGTTATTAATACCGTAAAAAAATCGTATTTAGCATTATAAGCTATTTAAAAAGGTGCTGCGGAATACAACCTTACTATTGATATTGTTATTGTTGTAGAAAATTTTAATTCTTTAATATTTGTTATGCTTATTCTTGTTAACATGACAACTTCATTATTTGTCTTCAAGAAATTTATACAATGAAGCATGTTAATATGATTTGTTCTTCTATCACGATCAGGCGGTTCATTTGCTTACTTAAGAGTAGAACTAGGCGACTTCATGGCATTCATCGCTGCTGGCAACATTCTTCTCGAGTACGTAATTGGTGGAGCTGCAGTAGCCCGTTCATGGACATCGTATTTCGCCACTCTCTGCAACCACAAACCTGATGATTTCCGTGTTATAGCCCACAGCCTTCCTGATGATTACAACCATCTTGACCCCATTGCTGTTGGGATTACGGCCACCATTTGCATTCTTGCAGTTCTTAGCACAAAGGGCTCTTCTCGCTTCAACTACATTGCATCCATTGTCCACATTGCAGTAATTCTCTTTATAATTATTGCAGGCCTTATTAATGCGGACACCAACAATTACAGAGATTTTGCTCCGTATGGCCCTCGTGGTATTTTTAATGCAGCTGCTGTGCTTTTCTTTGCTTATGTTGGGTTTGATGCAGTTTCTACAATGGCAGAAGAGACCAAAAACCCTGCTCGCGATATTCCTATTGGTCTAGTAGGCTCAATGGCAATAACTACATTGCTATACTGCTTACTAGCCGTAACATTATGCCTTATGGTGCCATACAAGCAAATTGATGCAGATGCTCCATTTTCTGTAGCGTTTCAACTGGTAGGATGGGATTGGGCTAAGTACATTGTTGCTGCAGGTGCATTAAAAGGGATGACAACAGTTTTGCTTGTTTCTGCAGTGGGTCAAGCTCGTTATCTCACTCACATTGCTCGTACTCATATGATGCCGCCATGGCTAGCTCAGGTGAACTCAAGAACCGGAACTCCTGTCAATGCGACTGTTGTCATGCTTACTGCTACTGCTATTATTGCTTTCTTCACAAAGCTCGATATATTATCCAATCTTTTATCCATCTCCACACTGTTTATATTCATGCTGGTTGCATTATCACTTCTTGTTCGCCGTTACTATGTTCCTGGAGTTACAACACCAGCAGATCGAATGAAGTTGATACTATGCATTTTGGTAATTCTTGGATCTTCTATTGCAACTGCTGCTATATGGGGTGCAGGCGGAGATGGATGGATTGGCTATGTTATTACTATACCCATATGGTTTTTGGCTACATTAGTACTAAGTGTTTTTGTTCCAAAAGCAAGAGCCCCAAAATTATGGGGTGTTCCATTAGTGCCATGGATACCATCTGGTTCGATTATTATCAATATTTTCCTTCTTGGATCGATTGATTCCAAATCTTTCGAAAGGTTTGGTGTTTGGACTCTCGTTTTGCTGGTTTACTATTTTCTCTTTGGTTTACATGCTACTTATGATGCTGCTAAAGAATCAAAGGTGAGAAGAAATCCAGGGGGCTGGAAAGAGTTGGAAGAAGGTGCACGGCCTGCTGCTTAAGTAGATCCAAAGTTAATATACAAGTTAAGGTTAATTAATTTTCAAAAACAGAAAAAAAAAGAAAGAAAGAAAGAAAAGTGTAGTGACTGGCTGGCTATTGTGGGTATTGATGGTATCCATAATTTTTATCTTTGGTCTCTGTGATTGGTTTCTCTTGATAAATACAAAGGAGTGCATGCTTTTTCTTTCCTTGTTCATGAAGCTCTAGTTTTTGTCTTCTTTTGTGTTAGTTTCCTTTTCGATCGAATTCTTTCAATCGCAAATGTTTTTCATCTGTCTAAATTCTTTTAACCAAGACAAAATTGTAAAGTCAGAAACAAGTTATGAAGGAACAATACTTATACTGACATCTCCATAGAACAAATACAAATGACAGCTATTTTGAGAAATTATTAATTATTGTTTCTAATACTACTTCAAAAAAAAATCTTGGAGACTAATAAAAATGACAATTTGTCCTACCGTGTGAACAAGGATATATATATATATATATATATTTTCCCTTTCGATGTAGAAGGTTGTCTTCTTTTCCCATTGCGTTACGTGCAGATTATTATACATCTACCAAGATGCTAAAAGTCTAAAACCAGAACCTTGAAGAGTCTGTTGTTGTCATCTCTCCGTATGTAATAACGTAATACTTCTTTCAACAAGTCTTATCCACAAAACTTTTCTAAGCACCTTAAAATATCTAACCAATCCAAATAACTATGACCAAAACCACACGATTTTTCACTTTTTAATGCTTAATCATTTTATTATTAACCTTTTACAATAGGGAATTAAAATATAAAATTTAAATCTGTCAACGTAAATTTTCTCCAGAGGAACTTAATTTATAATGTCAGAAATTAAAAATTGTGTAACATATTATTTCAATTCATTTAGCTTCTTATGAATAAATAAATAAATAAATAAATAAAAATTCCTTAAGTTCTGAAGATTTGATGGGCAGATTCTTTCTTCTAACATTATTATTATCATATAATAAATTGCCGAACCCAGATTCCATACATTAATTAATTAATTAAAATATATAATAAATCGTTTTCTTCGATGACGCATATATAATAGACCGTTTTGTTTGTATATTTTTTTCTACATTTATAGCTCTATCATCGACTAGGCAATTCCAACGAAAACACTCGCTCCCGCCTTTTCTTTCAGAAAAACTAAAAATGGGAGGTGGCGAAGCAGCTGAGGCAGACACCGGAATCCGGCGAAGAGGCTGTTCTTGTACAAAGAACGATTTTCTTCCAGAAGAATCATTTCAAAGCTGGGGAAATTACATGAAAGCTCTTAGAGAAACTCCAATGCGATTCAAGGATCGGTTATTGACGCGATCCATGGACTCTACGGAGCTCCATGAAATAAAGGCTCGAAGTGAGCATGATATGAAGAAGGACCTTACTTGGTGGGACCTAATCTGGTTTGGTATAGGGGTAGTAATTGGGTCGGGTATATTTGTTCTAACCGGGCTTGAGGCACGTGACCACGCCGGACCTGCTATTCTGTTATCTTATGTGATTTCGGGTGTTTCTGCTATGCTCTCTGTGTTTTGCTATACTGAGTTTGCTGTGGAAATTCCAGTTGCAGGTATGTTATGTTATGTATTTAATATTTATATCAAGGTAATTTATTTATTTATTTTTGCTGACCAAATTAAGAAAAAAACAATCCAAAAATATCCTTTACATGTCACTATTGGACTAAACAGTTTAAAAAAAAAAACAGTTAAAAACCAATTTAAACAGTAATCTTTTTCCCTTAATTAAAAGATTTTAATTTGAACTAGAAAAATAGAGTTCCTTTAAATATTTATAAAATGAACACTTTGTCCTTTCGAAAAAGCTTATCTAAATTAGTCCGTAGCCTAATTTATGAATCAAATTAATAAAATTAAAATTTTTATTGAAACAGAAATATTTTTTACCATACCATTAAAAAAAATTGGATAAAGTAAAAATAATATTTATAAAATCCTTAATTCCATTTGTTTAAACTGTATAAATTAAATCAATTTCAACCTTACAAATCATATAGATAAAATAATTGACAATAATAATAACAAAAATATTTCTTTCCTTTCAGGTGGATCATTCGCTTACCTAAGAGTGGAGCTAGGTGACTTTGTAGCATTCATTGCCGCCGGAAATATCCTTCTAGAGTACGTGATCAGCGGTGCTGCGGTGGCCCGTTCATGGACATCATATTTCGCAACTCTCTGCAACCACAATCCCGACGACTTCCGTATAATAGTCCACAGTCTCCCTGACGACTACGGCCATCTAGACCCCATTGCGGTTGTTGTTTCTTCAGTCATATGTATCCTCGCCGTTCTTAGCACCAAAGGCTCATCTCGGTTTAATTACATCGCTTCCATTGTTCATGTCATCACTATCGTCTTCATCATCATTGCTGGTCTTACCAAAGCAGAAGCGAAAAACTACTCCTCCTTTACTCCTCACGGTGCTCGAGGTATTTTTGTTGCATCAGCTGTTGTCTTCTTCGCTTATGTTGGATTTGATGCAATTGCTACAATGGCAGAAGAAACTAAAAACCCAGCTCGCGATATTCCTATAGGATTAGTGGGTTCGATGACAGTAATCGCATTAGCATATTGTCTGTTAGCTGCCACCTTATGTTTAATGGTTCCATACAAGCAGCTTGATCCTGATGCTGCATTTTCTGTGGCATTTGAATATGTAGGGTTGAGTTGGGCTAAATATATAGTCGCTCTTGGTGCCTTACAAGGTATGACTACTGCTTTGCTTGTTGGAGCTGTAGGTCAAGCTCGATATCTAACTCATATTTCTCGAACCCACATGATGCCACCATGGTTAGCTCATGTTAATGGAAAGACAGGAACACCAATAAATGCTACTATTGTTATGATTACAGCTACCGCCATTGTTTCTTTCTTTACTAAAATGGATATTCTTGCTAATCTGCTCTCTATTTCTACCTTGTTTATTTTCACACTTGTGGCTGTTGCTCTTCTTGTTCGTCGTTACTATGTTACTGGAGTCACTGCGCCTGTAAATCGAGTTAAGTTAGAGGTGTGCATATTGTTAATTCTTGCTTCTTCTATTGCTACTGCTATTATTTGGGCTGAAGATGGAGATGGTTGGATTGGATATGTTATTACTATACCCATTTGGTGTTTGGCTACTTTAGGGCTTAACATTTTTGTTCCACAAGCAAAGGATCCAAAACTATGGGGTGTTCCATTTGTGCCATGGTTGCCTTCTGCTTCAATTCTTATTAATATTTTTCTTCTAGGGTCTATAGACGGCTTGTCGTTTGCTAGATTTGGTGTATGGACTGGTGTTTTGTTGATATATTATTTGTTATTTGGATTACATGCCTCTTATGACATTGCTAAGGAGTCAGGAGAGAATAGGGCTGCAGATGGGTGGAAGAAAATGGAAGAAGGTGTTGTTGTGTCTTCACAGTCTGCTGTTGGAGATGTGAAGGGTATCACTAATGATTCTATAAATCCTAGTGGGTAAGGAATTATTTTTTATATATTATGATTGTCTGTATTTATTTTTTTCACTTTTGCCAATGTATTTTGTGTTAATAAATGAAAATGTGAAATATAAGTTAATTTATGTTTAGCTTCAATTCCAATTAAATCTGTTTTCTGGATATTGGGTGCTAACTATTTTTGTTAGTACTAATATTTGCAACATTAAATTCTTGTTTTAAAATTATTTTTATTAGTACTAATTATATCAAATTTCTTCAAGCCAGAAAATTTGAAATGTTTTTAGGAAACTGATCAAATCCCACATCCCTAAAAAAATACATATCAATTTATAGTTTCTTTATTAACTTATTTAATTAGGCAATAAGAAATGATTATTATTCGAAAAAATTACTATTATGTCTCTATATATTGGTCAAATACATTAATCAGGAACTGCTTTTTTTTTTTAAACATTTCTAATAAGCAAATTTGATTAATAAATTACTGAAATAAGTTTTTCTTTTCCCCTTTTGCCGCAAATCTGTGTTCTTCAAATCATTTTAGAATTCAATGAATAATCTTTTAGAGAAATGAAAATAACTCTTGCATTGCAGCTTCTTTCAATTTTTTTTTCCCCTAAATCCACTTATGGTACTAGCGATGAAGTAATTGATTTTCTTTCTTGCTAACCCTCTTCTTGTCATTGTTCTGGGTGTTCTTGACCATGAAGCAGATTTCAACGACTTCAATTTCAACGGCTACAACTTGCAAATCTAGAGTTTTCATGATCAATTAAAGAGTTAGTAGTTTAATAAAATAATTAATCTTGAAGTCGCTCTGTTGTAAAGAAAGATTTGGTGTTCTATTGAAAGGAAGACTGAAGAATGTGAACAACCAAAGAAGAAGAAGGAAAGGCTGAGAAAGATGAAGAGAGAGAATAGATAAAAGGGTAGAGAGGTGAGGGGATAGCGAGGGTAAGTACTTCAGGGTATTTTAATCATAAAAAAACTCTATCTCTCTCTCTCTTTTGATTGCATTTTAGTGTCTTCATGTTAAAATTTAGTTGAAAGTGAAAGTCCCTCTAGGCTCTATATATTGAGAAAAGAAAAAAAAAGAAATAGAAAGGAAGTAAAAGAAAACGTAATGAAAATAAAATTTCAATAGTTGGTACTGTCTATTACCAACCATTTGACAAAAAGACAAAAAAAAAAAAATTATTTTGTTCTTCATGTATTGACTATTAATAGCTAAGATATTTAGTATTTTTAGCATCTCCGTCTTAGTTTGTGAGAGTGTTAGAGTTATTTTTTGATTGTTGTAAAAGTTTTAAGTTATTACCTAATAAAATAAGTATTTCCAATTAAGTTCAATATTTAATTGGATATTTATTTTATTTTATTATTCTCCATCCCTTTATTAAATTCCACAAGTGATATCAGAGCTAAGGCTTTAAGCAAATCAAGTAATAAATTAATAAATTTTGGAGTATACTCTGTTGTTATAGTTGAGACTGACCTTCCACATTAGAAAAATTTTTTTTTGGTCTATCACTTGGTTTGAGTGATTGTTGAGATTTTGCTCGTGCACAATTTGAAATTGTGAACTCTGTTGGTTTGGAACTACACTTTCTTAGTAAATTTCGAGGCTGCTAAAATCAAGATACGATGTCAGAATCAAATAATGTTGGAAGCATTAAAAAGCTCAATAACAATGATTACAATATATGGAAGATTAGCATGAAATCATACTTGCCAGGTTAAGACCTCTAGAAGGTTATTGCTGGGACGGAGACCACACCGCCACCACACGATGATAATCATCTTTTAAAGAAATGGAAGATTAAAATAGGAAAAACCATATTCGCTATCAAGACAACAATTGAAGATGAAATGATGGAGCACATCAGAGAAGCTGCCAAAACAAAGGAGGCTTGTGACGCACTTGCCTCTTACTTTCTAAAGAAAAATGATGCAAGACTATAAGTCTTAGAAAGTGAGCTAATATTTATCACACAACATGATATGACAATTAGTCAAATACTTCATAAAGGTGAAGCCTCTTTGAAGAAAAATTGCAGAACTAGATTAGGCATCCAAAGTCAACAATGACAAAATGAGGCGAACAATTATCCACGGTTTATGACCTCAATATAGGGGATTTATTATTGCAGTATAAGTTTGGCCCACACAACCTTCAGTTTAAGAATCTATTGGCAAGTCACAAAACTCTAGCAAAGCAAATTGATGGAGTTTAATCAAATACAAAAGAAGTGGGGCTCTTCACCAACAGAAGAAGGAATTAAGTTCGTGGTTAGATAGAGAAGAACACACAAGGAAATTTTCAATCAAGGGGAGGTCAACAGAGGCAGTTCTAGGCAAGAGGTAATTTCTAATCTAAAGGAGCTCAACAGAGACAATTCTAGAATAATTGATAGTCTAAACCCATTAGACATCAAAATTGCGAGTGTTTCGTCTGTGGCAAGAAGGAACATTATGCTAGAGAATGTTAGGATAATAAAAAGACTGCAGAAGGTAATGCAACAATAGCAGTATAAGTCAACAAAAGAACGAGAATGGGATCTTAAGGCATTTTTTGCAAGTGCGACAATAATACAAGAAGAGTACAGTTAGAAGTGATTGAAGAACCCAGTCCCATGGCATTAGTGAAGGAAGAAGAGCAAGCTTCTAGTGCTATTGATTCTCAAAAAGTAAATTATGAGGAACACTGAATTTTCGATTCAGAGTGTCCAGTCATATGAAAGGATATAAAGGCAAGCCTCGCGATTCTTCAGAATACAAGGGAAGGGAGTTGTGACAACTGTAAATGATGCAAAATTACCAATTACCCATATTGGTAATTTGTAATACGGTGATTGATTCCTGTCATAATAAAAAGCAAGTGTAACTAGATGATGTCTACAGAGTAGTAGGAATGCAGAAGAATCTTTTGTCATTCTCACCATTGACTGACTTTAGTAAATTTGTTATTTTCATCCCAAATGATGTAAAGGTGTGTCAATTTACAAGTTAAAATTATTGATACATTTGAAACAAAACGAGTAAAGTAGACTTCATGTGTGTGATGCAAGTTGAGGAGGCCTATATTGATAAAATAAGCATGGCTTGGACATATCAGCTTTCATAAGCTAAAGTTAATGATGAACAAGTCTTCACTTAGAGGACTATCGATCTTGAGATTCACACTAAAATAGTATGTGTAGAATGCCAGTATAGGAAGACGCATCAACTATTATATGAAGATTCAACCTTCAAGGTCAAAGAACCACTAGAGTTGATTCATTCAGACGTATTTAGAAAAGTAAAATAATCATAAACAAATGGTATGCATTATATGGTTAAATTTATTGATGATTATTCTAGATACGTTTGGGTTTACTTTATGAAAGAAAAATCTAAAACTCTAGCAAAGTTTAAAGAATTCAAGTTGGTGGTAGAAATTGAAGTTGGGAAGAAAATCCAATGCCTTCGGAAGGACAATGCTGGTGAGTATACTTCTTGTGAGTTCTCTACTTATCTTCGTCAATGCAAGATTCGGGGACAATTGACTTGTCCAGGAACATCACAGCAAAATGGAATTGCTGAAAGGAAAAACAAGCACCTTAAAGGGGTTTGTCAAAATATGTTGCATGCTAAAAATATTTCCGTCCGATTTTGGGCAGAATGCATGAGAACAACAACTCATATATGATCAATAGGCTTCCACAACTGATGAAAGACTGCAAGAAAGTTTGAAGAACCACCAGAAGAATTGCAATGAAGTACTAAAGTTGTTTTACAGTCAATTTCTTAAGAAAAGCCATGGCAAGCAACTGTTTACTAAAAAGTAGAAAATGAGGCCCAGTCAACAAGTATATCAGTAGATCAACCAATGTTAGAGCTATCACTACCTCAGTCGTCATAATATTTTTCTCTCTTTTTTTTAGTATTGGGGGAGAGGATTCGAATCTGAATCTATTATCAGACTGTAAATACAATTAACATCATGCTATACTTTGATGTGCGAGAAATGATTATTTTGGTAGAAGTTTAAATACAAATAAATAGTTTTTATATATATCCATTCCATTCAAATACCTATTATTTCTTTGAAGCCAAATACCCAAATGTAAGGAATAAAATATTTCAAGCCATAATTCATTTGATACACATTAATTTATCCTAAATAAAAACTTAACATAATAAAATGTTCTCATAAAGCTGCGGAACAACAATTTAGTCTAATTATTTAATTTTTAATTTATAATAACATATATGGCATTCAAACTTTAAAGTCTAGGGTGCAATTTTTTTTCCACTGTATCAGATCTTGATGCAAGTTGTAGATATTCCCAATCATCCTCATCGATTGCACCGAAACAGCGATCCACCATATCCTTGCTCACTAACTCCAGTTTTGGAGGGTCCCACTTCAATTGCATAGAGACAAAAATAAATGTAACGAAAATATATATTTGTAGAGAGACAGAGATTAATAATTTTTACAGCCTTCTTAGTTCTTTAGATTTATTTGAAGAAGACAAAGGATACTGATCATACCTTTGGTTTTTTGTCCTTATCAAACAACATTGCTCTTGAACCCTATACAAGATATTTAATAACCAGAAATAATTTAAAGAATTGAACTAAAACAATTTCATATATAATGCTGTAAATAAGTTAAACCACTGCTCAAAAAAAATTATAATTTTTTTAATCATGGACTGCGGACGAATCGAACTAGGGATCGATTTTTCAAATTTGAGGTCAACTATTAATTATATGTATAGAGGATGAATAATACGTTACCTCAAAAAAATCACGACTAATAGTTGCTCGCAAAACGTTGCAACAAATTGTGTATTCACGGATGAAACATTGTTTTAGATTTTGTTGTCGTCCTTCTTTAATCTAAAAATATAAATTAATTAGAAAATTATAATATTAAAATGACAATTAAAAAAATATAATTAAGATAAAGAAATTACCGATCTTAGAGTAATTTTAAGGCTTATTGGACTAGCTGATTTTATAGAATTAATTGCTTTGATAATCCAATTTTCTGCTTTATTTTTAACCTCATTTTCCTGCAAAAGATGAAGTAATTAGAATCAGTAAGTTTCCAATTTAGGATATGAGAAAAATGGAAATGATATCAATCAAAGTTTTCGATCATAAATTAATCGACCAATATATTTTAATTTTTTACTGATCGGATGTAGCCTGTTCAGTCTTTCTATTTCTTATAGAAAATATGGAAAACAAGAGAATTATCCCTACTGTGTAACCGCAGTATTATTCAAGTCCATCAAACCTCTCATGCATCAAATTATATATATATAACGGTGGATGTTTAATTAAAATTTTTGCTACATAATAAAATTTTATTTTTCATACTTACAAGTGCGAGTAAGATCTCTTGGACGGTATCTTTTGAGAAACATTTGTTAATAATCTCCAATCTAATTAACAAGATAAACATGATTTAATGCTTGAATAATCAAAGCTAAATAATGGAATAAAAGTTTACTAATCTTCTCATAAAGTGAATTCATTATAGAGGAAAAAAAGTAAATTCTAATCCCACATTTAGATTGTAATTGAACTTAAATTGATTTGACAAAACATCGTTTTGAAATCAATCTAGTAATTATTATTTTAAATTACGTCAAATCCGTCAATTCACATATTTTCGATTCTTATCTCTTAACTATTGAAATTCTAATTAATGAAAATCATCGATTCAACAATGTACAATGGAACGGAAGGAATACCTATTGTAAGTAGTGTTTTCTTTTATCTTTGGATTTTGTGCAAACTTTTCAATAACCTTATAAATCACTGTCATCTCTGACGAAGTTTGTTTCTGAAGTGCATTTTCCAAATTAAGCAAATCCTGTAAAAAAATTTATTTATTTAGTATCTGTATACGGTTTTATTCCCAGTTGGAATTTAGAAGTACTTACTTGAGAGAAAACAAAATGAGTTGCCAAACCACAAGCCAGCATTTCTGCTCCATCAACTCTCGCTCCGGTCAATCCTAAATATTCCCCTGTGCCAAACACAGCAATATTAGTTTAAAATCAGAAATTCTAATTTGATTCTAGGCCAAACTGAAAGAGAATTGACATAAAGACAGCAAATTTACCAAAATACCCAGGAAGTCTAGAAAGAAAATGTGATGCCCCTAGATCAGGGAAAAGCCCTATAGAAACTTCTGGCATTGCAAATACCTATAAATAAAGTGCAATTTCTGTCATTTTTAATTTATTGCTGAACTTTTAAATTAAAAAATAAATAAACTTACAG
>CANUEX010045328.1:0-25044 GCA_948099535.1 Jatropha multifida | reverse complement strand
TGTTTAAATAAATATTGGTTTGTAATAGAATTATCATGTGATTATAAATAAATTGTGGAGTGTAAATGACTATTTGGGAGACTGTATAATAGGAATAGTTTGAACATATTATGACAAATAAATATTTGTATGAGAAAATATCTTTATTATATGGATATGGGCCCGAGCTGCGAATGGTACTTAATACTAATGCTGGGTCAAAAATTATTAACTCTGATTGTCTTATGAAAAAGGTCATAATATGGGCTTACTATTCTGATAGTCAAATAAAAATAGGGATGGATTGTGATAGTTTAGGCTTACTACGGGCCTCGGGTGCCTTAAGCTTACCTAGGTTCTAGTGCCGGTCCGGCCCACGGTTTTGGGTCGTGACAAAATGTATGTAGCCAGGTAATTGTAGAGGCATAAATAAATTAAATATTTATTTAATTAAATATTTATCTTCTTACTTCCATTTATTCTGAAATTTTATCAAGTAGTTTTTAACATCTCAAGGTACTCCCATATTAAATTTCATGAATTTTAGAGTTTATTAACCTATTTAAATAAATTAATTACAGAACCAAAATTTTTAGCTTTCTTATACTGAGTAGTCTCATTCATTTTATTAATATTTTCAATTTTTCTTATTATTTAGACTTTTCCTTTTAACACAACCTTACTAACATCTTTGACTATCTTTCTGCAAAATTTCATAATTTTTGAAATTCATTTACATATTTAATTGAATAAAACATAGTGTTTAAATTTAAGCAGTTTCATTAAAATAGTTTGAAAAAATAAAATTTTTTAGCTTTTACATGTTTAATTGCTTTTTATCCAAAATAATTTTTACATATTGAATGATTAATTAATATATTGTAAGGATAAATTTTAAGCTTTGATTCATCAAAGTAAAGACTAAAACTTAGAAAATATAATTTAAATTCTAAGACCGAATTTTGGATTCCATACCTTTCTTTGCCCCCCTCATGATTTTCTCTTCTTTCCTATCACTTGTTGGTTTAATCCCTCCTTAGAACACTTATATATTTTCAATATTTTGTGGTAAATGATCCTAGGGAAGTAGGGTATTTACAGAGAAATAAATGAAATGGGAACACTAAGTTTGAAAATGAAGATGTGAATAAAAAAAATCTAGTATTTTCTCTAATACACTTGTCTTCCCTTTTCTTAACTTAGATGATGATTCATTTGGTATTTTGTGATGATTGATTTTTAACAATTATTAGATTGATTGAAAGAAAAATGTGAAAGGAAAAAATTAACTCGAAAATTAAGGGAGAAAATCAAATTTGAAATGAAAGTGTAAATCAATGAAAATATGATTACTTTTTTAATACATCTATCTCCCTTACATTAATTAGAAATTGAATTATTTGTTATCTTATAACAAATAATAGAAAGAAGAAAATGAAATGTGAAAGCTACCTCTGAACTGAAAATATGAACAGATGAAAAGATGTTTACTTCTTCAATATACTTATTTTCATAATTTAGAAGGATGAATTATGTATTATGTTGTGCAAATATTAAGCTATCTTTGTAAGAATAAAATTTTTCTTTATTCCGTTTAGTTACTTTGGTTAAGTAATAGTCTAGATGTCCTTTTTGGTCATTTCATATTTTTATTACTTAAACTCATTTGATTCAGAATTTTATTCATTTAATTCTTAGATTTTCTTATATATACACACACTAGTTTTTTAGAACATGCATTGCACGTAGATACCCGTTATTTATACTCGTTATATAATTTTTTTTTTATTTCAAAGGTTTATTATATGTATCAACTATACTGAAATTGACATTATACTTATAAAATAAATTAAAAGACATTACAAAACTATTCATAGACATTATATATCTAATTAAAAATATTACAACAACCAATCACTTATATTGCATAAAATATTTGAAATAAATATTATTCTTACTTGTTAACAATTTGAATATCTTCAATATCATCACAAGTATAACATCGTAACGATAGCTAAAAAAGATATTTAATCATATGCTGTAAAAATAATAATACGAAAAATATAATAATAAGGATTAATAAATTCAATTTTATAGTAAATTCTAATTTCTCCAACTTCTGTTAGAGGCAATATTGAGATTATTTGATTGAAGGATTAAGTATTATGTGACTGGATTAGGTATTATGTGATTCTTGTGCATGACCGCTGGTATAATTATTTTGTTTATGATTTATTGTATCATAATACAGAGCATCAAGAAGTTCGAGTGTCTCCTAGAGCTCGAGCCAGCAGATAGGAGGACTCAAGTCCATCTTGGTCTCATAAGACGGAAAAAAAAAAATTTTGTGTGTACTTTCTAATTTATAACTTAAAAAAAAATAAAGAGATATAATGATACTAAATTATAACAAATATAAATAACAACTATTCTATTAATTTATAAATAAAGAGAGTTAATACTTACCACAAGAAGAAGATATGATCATAAACTTAATAATTTCAATTCAAAATAGCAAAAGTAACAAATTATTGATAGCAAACAATAATCAAAACTAAACATTGATATATAGTGGTATGATAGAACAAATTCGTAATTAGAATTGTATTAAAGAATAAATTCCTAATTAGAATAAGATTAGATTAAAATCATAATAATAATAATTATAATAGAAAAATAAATACAATGTGGTTCCAACTTAGCTATTAAGACTAAATTGTCCTTAATAATATTTTTTATCAATTAGAATACGTAGGAGCATTTTAGGGACAAAAGGTTCTCCCCATTCGTACTTTTATATATATATTATAAATAGATTATAGATATAGATTTTTATATATATAGATTATAGATTATAGATATAGATATTATATAAAATTATTGATAGCGAAAAATAATCAAAACTAAACATCTATATATAGTGGTATGATAGAACAAATTCCTAATTAGATTCGTATTAAAGAATAAATTTCTAATTAGAATAGGATTAAATTAAAATTATAATAATAAAAATTAGAATAGGAAAATAAACACAATGTCGTCTCAACTTAGCTATTAAGACTAAATGGTCCTTAATAATATTTTTTATCAATTAGAATATGTAGGAGCGTTTTAGAGATCAAATATTTTTTTAGAACATGCGTTGCACGTAGATACCCATTATTTGTACTTATTATATAATTTTTTTTGTTTATTTTAAAGATTTATTATATGTATCAACTATACTGAAATTGACATTATATCTATAAAATAAATTAAAAGACATTATAAAACTATTCATAGACATTATATATCTAATAAAAATATTGCAACAACGAATCACTAATATTGTATAAAATATTTGAAATAAATATCATTCTTACTTGTTAATAGTTTGAATATCTTCAATATCATCACAAGTGTAACATCGTATATTTATTGAGGT
Organism: Jatropha multifida; assembly: GCA_948099535.1. Taxonomy (NCBI): domain Eukaryota; kingdom Viridiplantae; phylum Streptophyta; class Magnoliopsida; order Malpighiales; family Euphorbiaceae; genus Jatropha; species Jatropha multifida. The sequence continues at coordinate 21,641 of CANUEX010045328.1, read as the reverse complement.
TCAACTCTAATCTCTCATGAACATTAGAATTAGAAGCATTGACTACTCTAACACGTCCACTAATTATAAGATAAGTTTTCCCAATCTCTAAAGAATTTTCGAAATATTCTATTACTTCATTAAACATAGTAGCTAAAATTTGAATTTCTTGTAGAAAAAACTAATCAAAATTAATAAAATAAAATAAAATCTGATTTTTTCACAAAATTAATAATTAAATAAAATATTTACCTTAGAATCTAAAAACAATATCTTTCTTATTTGTCCAGTGTTGGTTAATGATTGATAAGATTCTACAGGGTTAGTTTTAAACACTAATAATCTGAGACTCCATTCTCTTTTTCCTACTTTAAGAGTGTCAATTGAATCATCCTATATAACTTATGGAATAAAAAATTAAAATAATTTACCTTGTTGCATCAATGAAAATAAATAAAATAAAGCATGTCAAAGCAAAAAAAATATTTTATTGATTATGTAATGATAGCTAAAAAAAGATATTTAATCATATTCTGTAAAAATAATAATATAAAAAATATAATAATAAGGATTACTAAATTCAATTTCATAGTAAGTTCTAATTTCTCCAACTTCTGTTAGAGGCAATGTTGAGATTATTTGATTGAAGGATTAAGTATTATGTGACTGGATTAGATATTATGTGATTTTTGTGCATGACCGCTGGTATAATTGTTTTGTTTATGATTTATTGTATCATAATGCAGAGCATCAAGAAATCCGAGTGTCTTCTAGAGCTCGAGTTAGCAGATAGGAGGACTCAAGTCCATCTTGATCTCATAAGGCGAGAAGAAAAATATTTTGTGTGCACTTTCTAATTTATAACTTAAAAAAAAATAAAAAGATATAAGGATACTAAATTATAATAAATATAAATAACAACTATTCTATTAATTTATAAATAAAGAGAGTTAATACTTATCACAAGAAGAAAACATGATCGCAAACTTAATAATTTCAATTTAAAATAGTAAAAGCAACAAATTATTGATAGCGAAAAACAATCAAAACTAAACATCTATATATAGTGGTATGATAGAACAAATTTCTAATTAGAATCGTATTAAAGAATAAATTTCTAATTAGAATAGGATTAGATTAAAATTATTATAATAATAATTAAAATAGAAAAATAAACAAAATGTGGTCCCAACTTAGCTATTAAGACTAAATTATCCTTAATAATATTTTTTATCAATTAGAATACGTAGGGACGTTTTGGGGACCAGATGTTCCCCCCCCCCCCAAATCATTCTTTTATATATACTATTAGTGTTGTAAAAATCTTCAAGTATTTTGCTTTCATCTACTGCATCGTTCCAAAATATTAAAGATATTTTCTCCAATCTAGAAAAAAAAAATAAAGTTAGTAAATTTTAGAGCAATCTATAATAAATAAATTTAATAATGAAAAATTATTAAGATAGTAATTACTTTCTTGTCATAATTATGAATTCTCTTTTCACCTCATTAATTATATTTTGTGCCGGTTTGATATAGACAATAATTGCTAAAATATCTGAAAAATATAATAAATATAATAAAATTATATAACATAATATAAGTAATATGTTTTTAATTAATTAAAGATGTATCAAACAAACCTAATGATTTCGTCTTGTTGTCCTTGGCATATTTTTTCACATTCTTGAATGTATTGAATTTATATTGCAAAATTTTTTTTGGAATTGATCTTTCGTGCTCCTTTAATATGGTATATTTATTGAGGTTCAACTCTAATCTTTCATGAACATTAGTATAAGAAGTATTAACTGCTCTAACATGTTCATTAGTTATAAGATAAGTTTTCCCAACTTCTAAAGAATTTTCAAAAAATTCTATTACTTTATTAAACATTGTAGCTAAAATTTGAATTTTCTGTGGAAAAAATTAATCATAATTAATAAAATAAAATCTAATTTTCACAAAATTAATAATTAAATAAAATATTTATTTTAGAATCCAGAAACAATATCTTTTTTATTTGTCCAATGTTGGTTGATGATTGATAAGATTCTACAGGGTTAATTTTAAGAACTAATAATCTGAGTCTCCATTCTCTTTACCCTACTTCAAGGGTGTTGATTGAATCATCCTATATAACTTCTAGAATAAAAAAATTAAAATAATTTACCTTGTTGCGTTAAAAAAAATAAAAGCAAAGAAAATATTTTATTAATTATATAATAATAGGTAGAGAAAGATATTCAATCCTATTTTATAAAAATAATAATAGAAAAAATATAATAATAATAATAATAATAATAAAAATAATAATAATAATCTACTAGAAAAGTCCAAAATCAAATCTATCAATAATGAACAATGAACAAAAACAAACAAATAACCTATATGCTAATCCCTAACACACCGTACCAACCCTCACAACCAATCCTAAACTAAAAAATTCACAATAAAACCATTAAAGATTCCAAGACTCGTTACGACCAACACAGGTCCTAAAAAGGAAAAAATATAAAATAAAGTTCTTGCCATTAATTAAAGGAGAAATAAAGATCTAAGGTTTGAAGATATACAAAGTTTTCGCCATTAATCCCTACATATCTGTTATTTTTGAGCTACAAGTCATGGCATCAAAGCCACAAGTCCCTCTTTTCACAAGTCATGGCATCGCGAGCAGGAGGTACGTGACATTGAGCGGTGGTGTCCAGCAGCGATCGAAGGTGGAGTTTACAGGCGCTACTGAGTTCACCAGGAGAGAGAGAGAGAGAGAGAGAGAGAGTTGAGCGGCGCTGGGTGAGGGAGAAGAAAGAAAAAGAACTGATAAAGGTTTATATGGCTTTTAAGTTATTTAGGTTCAATTCTAATCAATTTGGCCCAATCTAATGATTTGGTCCGATTTTCACTTGGTTTACAGGTTATGCACTTAGTTTTGGAAAAATCTACTGTGTCCATTAATCTAAATCTACTGTTATTATTATTATAATTGTTCATTGTGTCGATTGAAAAAATCTACTGCTAAAAAAAAGTTGTATCCATTAATTAAATAAACAAAGCATATATGAATAGCGAATATATAAATTTATAAATTTATAACTTTAAACAAATAAAGAGATATAAGGATTACTAAATTATAACAAATATAAATAACAACTATTATATTAATTTATAAATAGAGATACTTATTACGAGAAGAAGACATAATCGCAAACTTAATAATTTCAATTCAAAATAGCAAAAACTTGAAGTATTAATTATTGATAGTCAAAAGCAACAAATTATTGATAGCAAAAAACAATTAAAACTAAACGTCTATATATAGTGGTATGATAAAACAAATTCTTAATTAGAATCGTATTAAAGGATAAATTTCTAATTAGAATAGGATTAGATTAAAATAATAATAATAATAATTAGAATAGGAAAATGAACACAATGTGGTCCCAACTTAACTATTAAGACTAAATTGTCCTTAATAATATTTTTTATCAATTAGAATACGTAGGGGCATTTTGGGGACCAAATGTTCCCCCCCATTCGTACTTATATATATATGTTGTGCATTTATGTTGTTATACATCTAATAGTTTTAAAATTTTCTACACTCATTCCTTTAATACCTTACAAATTTTATTTTCTTACATTTCAGTAATGTTTTAAACAGGTCACACATTTTATAAAATACTTCTTTATTATTTATTTGCTTATTTATACAACATTTGGACTATAATACTTTCTTTGCACATAGTTTGTTACATAATAGATATCAAAATTTATATTAACCTCTTTTGTTTTATCAATTACTTACTAACAGTATGACCTATTAAAGTTTTAATAATTAAATGCTAAAAATTTAATAAGAACAAATTATCAATAAAATCAACATCAAAGAATTAATTATTCAATAAATTTTAAAAGTAAACCCATGATAAAATTAAAAAAGAATTCTATTAAAATTATTTTGTGAAATGCTTCGATTTTCAAAAATCCGGGTATTACAATTCTGGAAGATTCTAGTAGGAACTCCAAGGAAAAGTCTAGAACCATGTGGAAAGTTCTAAACAAGTCTAGAAGGATTTGGGGAGATGCAAGAGCTTCTACCATAATCTAAAACTAACTAAAAGGTTGGAGCATCATCTAGAGATTTCTAGAATGTTCCAGTACTTGCTTAGGGGCTTCTAGAGCCTTCTACCAAGATCTAGGAAAGGATATGCCTAGAAAAATGTGCACCTATAAATATATGTAGCAATGTAGTTGTAAAAGCATAGATAAAAAGTAACAGAGGGATAGAGGCATAGATAGAGTGATAGAAACATAGAGTGAGCAATAATGAGAGGTATAGTGGAGACACACTAGCTTCATAAGTAGTGTAAAGTTTTCTATTGCTTAGTGGATTATTTTCCCTTAAATCTGTGTCTTGCTCTCTTAAAGCCTCATTGCTTAGGCAACATCCTCACTTTGTGGTAGGGAAGGCTAACTAGCTAACTCGTGGAGAAATTTTTTAGTGCCGCACGGATAATGCTATCCACAGTAGGCCGAAAGTACTAAGCCCATGACAATTTTCATCATATTGGCTTCCTATATAAGTAAGTGTGGATAAGTGTTATCCACATTGAAAATTATTTACTAACTCTAATGTATCAGACCACCAACATACTAAGTTAATAAATAATAATTATTTCAAAATTTTTTATAATTTTGTATTAAAAAAACTATATGAATGTATTAAGGAAAAAACTAAAAAGCAAATGATCTCCTACTCTAGTGGTAGGCGGTGATGCCTTAGGACCAATTTTTATTATAATTGACATTGTAATAATTAATTTCAATTTTTATTCCTTCCCTGGATTCTATTGTCCTAATGGGCTTTATAATGAATGGTACTACCCCTTTAAATCGTTGTAACTATTAAAAAAAAAAGAGCAAATGATCCGCTACCTTAGTGGTAGGGGGTGATGCCCTGGGGCCAATTTTTATTATAATTGACATTGTAATATTTAATTTCAATTTGTATTCCTTCCCCCTAGTGGATTCTATTGTCCTAATGGGCTCTATAATGAATTGTACTACCCTTTTGAATCGTTGTAACTATTGCCGATAGTTTAGATTCATTGTATATAATATCCAATGACAAAAAAATTAAAAAGATTATAGTTATATTAACTATATTTCCTTTTTCTTTCAATTTTTCCATTTCTTTTAAATATATCAAATTTAAAATGATTGAAAGTCTGAAATTACATTAAATTTGGCAATTTGTATTTAAAATTTAAATTTAAAATCCACATATATTTCAAATGATTTAGCTGCTCAACTAGATCTTATAATAATTTTTAGAATTTTTTCACATATTTCTTTCAAATATCTATTAATAAGGAATTTCTTTTTTTTCCCCTTTAATGGAGAGAATGAATTTCATAAACTCAAAGGTGAATAACCAACAAAATAAGAGGGAATATTATTCCAGACTTGGAAATGAGCGTGAAAAATGGATGCTTTAGTAAGGTTATGAGCATTTATATTTAATTGTCTTCTAACACACTTAACCTTGATATCAAGCCTATTATCCAACACATTTTTACAATCCCCAACAATTAATCCAAACTTAGAGTTATCTAAGCAGAAAGAATTGAGAGCATTTACAAGCGTTTGACAATCCAAAAAAACACAACCGTTAAATGGTAAATTTCTGTAGCATAAAATAAACAAGATCGAAGAGCAATTGCTTCCACTATAGCTGGATAACCATTACCCTCCTGAAATCCAAAAATAGCCCATTGGAAATAGCCTTCACCATCCTCAATCACGTAACCATAGCCTATCAAATCTGAAGTAGCAAAACGTGCTCCATCAACAAACAAGTGCCAATCAAAACTGACTATGTGGACCAGAACTGCATGCGAGTTCCGAGAAGTCGAAGGCAAGGAATTGGATAAATAGGCTGTTGCATGATCCAACTGCGTCCACTCATCAGCGTAACGCCTAAAGGTAGCAACAACATCTGCAGCAGTGCTTTGTTTTTATTCTCATAGAAACACGCTCCTAGCGGACCAAATTTTCCATGCAAGAATAGCTAGAAATTCAGTACTTTCTTTTCCTTTATGATGCAATACTTACAAAATAAAATATGAAAATAAGGTGTTAGGACCCAAACCTCCAAACCCTCCCAACCTCTAAACTTCTTTTGATCTCCAACAATATAAGAGCAGGTGATTTATATGTTGAGTTTCAATATCAAATATGCGCAACGGAATAATATAATTAAAACTATTAATTATACCAATAGGGATCCATTTAAACGAATAAAGTAATAAAATTTGTTTAAAAGAATACTTCTTTTGTAGATTTTTCGAAACTTTGATCTACGTGGCTAAGTTGTCGCAAATCACAAGTCGTCCAAATGTCCGGCCTCTCGTAGTATCCACACGAATGGACAATCGAAAAACTCTAAACCTATTTTAGAGGGTTGAGAGATTAGAGTGTATGATGGTGCTAACTATCGTAGGCTCTCTGTTTTATTTTGTGGCTATGAGCAACAACTCACTCTGACATTCATCAAGTCTATACTGTTTCTTAAATCTTATATATAAAAACTCTAGGTCATAAATAAGAAAATTATAACTAAATATATATGTGCCTATTTATTTATTTAAACAATTTAAATAAAAAAATCATAATACATATATTAATAGGATTTTCAATTTAATCAATTATATTTATTTATTTAACTACTTTAATAAATAAATCATAATTAAAATATTAGATTTATTTAATCTAAAATTTATCTTTATAAATTTTAAACATGTATCAATTAAGTCAATACTTAATAATCTAGGAAAAATTCTGATCAAATATAAATTACAATTTTGTCCTTAACTCCACAAAATTTTTTTTTTGTAATCAAGTCATACTTGATTTGATTTCTCATATCAATTCTTATGTGTGTGACCTTCTAGGTTCCAAATATGTTGGCAATAAATATTAATTAATTAATATTTGAAGGTCAAGTACATTGCCTAGCAACATGTGAAGACTACCCAAATATCTGAAAAGTCAAAGTGATTTGACTTAACCTTTGAGTGCATGATTTATCAGTGTAATTAATATCCCTTTATCATTAATGTTATGATTTAAAAATTAGGCATGGAGTGTGTCTGCTTTACTAAATCATGTTAGTTCTCTTAATCTTAGCCATTGATCAGTTGAATGCAATTCTAAATCTCATTTGCTAATTTCATTCTACCTTACTTAAGGATTTCTTAATCAATACTAATAGAGAATAATTAGAACATTTTTCCTAATTTACCTAGGGTGATACTCTCTTAATTACACAAGTATCTCCATACAGTTCCTACTATGTCCAATTAATCATTGCTTATTATTCATGTAATGAATAATGTGAGCGAAAAATCAAAACAAAATCATTCCCTATATAAGATAGCTTAGTAATCTCAAGCCAAAGGATCACTTACACAACCATCACTTGAGTACTCCATAGACACAAGTAACTCTCCATATGGAATTCTCGTGCAGGTCAATTCAGTGAACTTATTCAAATAACAAACACCTACATATTAGTTTTAGATATCACATATATCTCAGCTTTTGAGAACCGCTGCTTCCCTAAGGAAAGAACATAATATGCACCAGTCTCAACTGCTCTAATCATTGTCCAATAATGAGTAGAACATCGATCAAGAATATTTAGAGACATTGCTTTAATACAAATATAAAACTCATAATTATAACCACATTATAATTTATTTTGCAAAGCAATATTGTCTCATGGACTTTATCTTTTACCAAGATTCAATCAATAAAATATAAAAGATAAATAAATGCTTTTTATTAATAATCAAATATTTATTATATGAAATATTATATCCAAAATATAAACAATCAAATTGGTTATAGGGCATATAACTAACAATCTCGCACTTGCACTAAAGCCAATTATTTATGTGTTTTATCCTATGGCATCAATGTATCCGTGAACTCTTAGTTCATTAGTTTCTCCATAACTAAAAAGTATCCTTACTTATTTTTAAGTTCTTAATTATAGTTTTAATAGTAGCCCAGTGACTTTCATCTGGAATAAATTGATATATATGCAGGTATCCTTTATTGTATTTCTCCATGCTAAACTGTTTTAGCACTTTATCAATATGTGTGGATTTAGATAATCCTAACAGCCTATCAAATCTATCCATATAGATTTTAATACCAAGTATATAGACAGTTTCTCTAATGGAGATATTCTTGGATGATCAAACTTTTATGGTAGTAGAATGTAATTTCCTATTTATAAACATATAAAATAAGAAATATCATTCTGCTCCCATTGACCTTCTTATACACACAAAGATCATCCACGTTTTTAATGTAATCAAAATATTTTAATTATTTTATTAAAACGGATGTTCTTAATCCGTAAAGGCTTATTTAAGTCTACTAATGGACTTTTGCAATTTGCATACTCTATTAAGAAATGCTTTTGATTCAAAAATCATTAGATTTGCTAAATAACAATGCAATTTTGTCATCAATACGACAAGTTCCATAATCACAATATGCTGCAATTGCAAGTAAAATTGCATTGTTATTTACGTAAAATTTGCAATTGCAAGTAAAATTTGCTAAATTGCATTAAAAAATCACTTGCAAGTCCAACCCTTGTATGAGTATGACTCATCCTAACAGATTTACATCATGATTCTTTAACCAATGTATTTTGATTGTTCATCTGATGCAACAATCTTTTGCTCTAGTTCCATCTTTAATGTAAGTTTCAAGTTCTTGAACTTTTCAGGTTCTACCTAGCTCCCACTGCTTCCTTTAAAGATAATATCTTTTCTAAAAAGGTAGCATGTTTTGAGATAAACATTTTCTCTCAACAGGATGGTTGAAATAATATACGATAACTTTTTTTGGATTTCCCACAAACTTATATCTATTTGATTTAGCTCACAGCTTATCAGATCCCAAACACTTCACATAAGCGTGTTGACCTATATCTTATATGATATCTTATCAACAGATTTGGGTGGAACTCAATTTAGAAGGTATATCGCATTATTAATGCTCATCCTTAAAAAGGATGAAGATAATTCTGCAAGACTAATCATAGATCGTACTATATCTAATAATGTACGATTCATATTTTATAATAGATAATCTCAAAGCGCTTAACTTAAGTATTTTTCGACTTGATCTGGTAAAAGTATTTTAATACTTTAGCTAGTTTCTTAATGTCATTTCTGAAATCTTTCAACTATTTCAAAATTCAAATTTATGTTTCATTATATATATATACACAACCATATCTAGTATAATCATTAGTAAACATAATGAAACATTCATATCTACTTATGGTCCGGGCAGTAATTGGTCCACATACATCTAAATGTATGAGGTACAATTATCTTTTGACCTTTCACCTTTTGACATAAAGGGTGTTTTAGTCATTTTATCCATTAAACAGGATTCACTAGTTTCATACGATTCATAATAAAAAAGGTTCAAATTAATCTTCTTTATGCAACTTAGTGATTCTTGTTTTATTAATTTGACCAAGTCTATAATGTTGAAGATATGATAATATTTAGGGTTAATTATAAATGTGGTGCCTGAACTTGTCAAAAATTTCTATTTTGGTGTCTGAATGGAAAACATTTGCAATCGGGTGTTTGAACATATAAAAATTTTGCAATTGAGTGTTTGCAGCTGACGTGGCTCACCGGAAATACAACAACTCCGGAAAACTATATGCCACGTTGGAATTTTTTATGAGCTGGACTATTTTAATGAGTTGGCAACTAATAATGGGCATTGTGAGTGTAGCTAACAAAATTTAACTTTCAAAAATACCCTTGGCTTTGTTGTTAGAATCGCAACGAAAAGGAAATAGAAAGAAAGAGTGAGAGAGTGCAAGTTTAAATTGCAGCTTTCTTCACTAGAGATGGAGAACGGGATATGTAAATGTGGAAAACCCTGCGTGATTCAAACATCGTGGACATATTCAAACCCAGGAAGAAGATTCATGTGCTACGAGTCAAGATATGTAAGTGGTCATTTTTTGTACATTTTAAATTCATGGGTTTGCAAATAGGGATGAAGCTACTCAGTTTATTTTGCAAGTGAGGGAAAGGCGAGGATGCGAGTTTTTTGAATGGATTGATCCGACCATTTGTACTAGGTCAAAGCAAATCATTCATGGATGGTTAAAGAAGATGAACAACATGGAAGCACAGTTGATGGTGCGACGGAGAAGGGAAAGATTATTATGGGCTTGGGTTTTCATCTCAATTGTTTTGATATTGTTTAAATCCTTATAGGAGTGTGAGTGTGGTTATTAGTTAGGAGAAAGTGTTCTGTTTGTGCTAATGTTGTAGGTATGTATGACACATGTTTGATGAAATGCTTCAAAGAGTGGGTTTGGAAGTAGGCTTTTCTGTCTAACAAAGAAGCATTTGAAGCCATGTATTGAATGACTTGCATGAATGAAAATCTTCTTATGTCTTTTAATTCTCTTTGTTTGTTTTTATTTAAATGCACTTCAAATGCATAAGTTATTAGGTACTATAATCTAAATTAAATTAAACGACGTAATAATCTAAGTGAATATATGAAAAACAAAAGTTTTAAAGTGAGTATGTGTGAATGAATAAACAAGAAGCAAGAAGCAAGAATAAACAATAACCATGAGGCAACAACAACCATTTGTAAACAAAAAGCAAGCATGAATAAACATAACTCAGTTTGACTTTTTCATTCAAACATAGTTCAGTGTGCTCATTTCAATAATTCTGAAACAATAAATATTCAGTCATCCTAAATCGCCAATCAGATTCAACTATCAAAAAAAAAATAAGAGTTATATGCATAATTGTTTTGCAGAATCACATTACATATTCGCTGATCCTAAATCGGCATATATCAGTTCCAAAATTTGGAAAAAAAAGTTTCCAGCAATGTCAGTCTTCATCTTGAAACACCTTCAATATCATTCTTCATCTTGAACCACTTTCAATGTTAGTCTTCCTCTTCAAACACCTTGAATGTCTTGCTGTTGATTCTTGAGTGCCCACAGTTACAACATCTTCTGCTTCTGTTCTAGTCTTGCTTTTCTGTGCTATTATTGCTTCTTGTCTCTTCTTTTGTGCCTTATGTTGTGTGTCCAAATAAGATATTATTAAACTAATTAAAATATTCTAAAACAACATCACACTTTGCATAAAATAGAAAGAAATATTACATATATACCTGTAATTGAAGTGATGAAGTGGTTCCCACGTTTTCTAAATCCTTCGATTCTCTCAGACATGAAAATGGGCTCAAGAGGGTTCCTCTGCCTCAGATTTCTAACTGATCTTGTTCCAGGCTGAGATTTGAAGTAGATATCAGTGAAATGATATGGAAGTCATGCATTTAGAACTCATTTCTAACTTAGCAAAGAAATATTAACAAAGTCATTTAGAACTTATGCATTTAATGGAATTGTAACTCAGTCAAACAAACATGCAGCTTTTAATTTCACTCACATTCATAGTCACATCACTAGCACTATCATGGTAAGCACCATATCCAGTCATAGTTTTAGCTCTCCTTGATTTGAAGTAAGCAACCCCATTGAAAAAATGGCTTGTGGCCTCTGTCCTAGTTTCCTGCTGAGCTTGAGCTGCATCTACATCTGCATTTGAGATTTTCTCTTCTTGCTGATGGTGAACTGATGATGTTGCACCTCCCCCCAACTAAGTGCATTATAAGGAACAATATCATACCATATAAATGAAATGAAGTGAAATGACACCAAATTATGTATGTATAATTGAGAGGTTTACCTGTGGTTCATTAGCATTGGGTTGAGGGTCTGCTGTAGGAACAGTAGGTATTGGGATGAAGACCATCCCCTCTCCTGCATCTGGAATTATCACATTTGCTCTTTCCAAAAACCTACAAGTTTTTTTGTTGTGCCCCTTTTGGAAATATGCTTGACATGTCATAATCCTACCCTTTCTACTCAATTTAGTATTTCCACTCTTTGGTTCACCTTCTTCTCTCACTCTATTCCTACGAGGTCTCCCTAGTTTTCTGTCATTTTTTGGGGGCAGTGGGCCTTCTTTACCAGATTTCTTCCAAAACTTGCTACTATTCATAGGGTTAAGCATGAAACTATATGCCTCTAAATACTTACTTTTCCTAAACCACTCACTAATGTAGTCATATGGATTCAAATTAAGGTCATTAAGAGCACATGTTGCATAGCAGCAAGGTATTCCACTAACCTCCCAAACTCTACATGGACAAGTGTGATTTTTCAAGTCAACCACACATGTATCCCCATTGTTCAATACCTCAGCCCCATTTGCCCCATTCCATATCATTTGGCAAAATCTACTTAACTCAAGGTTTGTATTAAACTTTTTCCTAATTCTATTGTGATATTCATATACCCATTTGGAAGTTGCATCCCTATTTGTGTGCAATCTAGTCATCACAAGCCTTCTAATGTCTTTTAACATAGATATAATATTTTTTGTCCTAGCTTCTATAATCCTACTGTTAAAGGCTTCAGACAAGTTATTATCTACAATGTCACATTTTACCTCTATATTAAAATATGCTCTACACTAGTGACTTGGATGGGTATGTAGAATGTCATCAAATCCTTATTTTGAAAGCTTCTTCAGCTCATTCATGTTTGCCTCAAAGTCAGGCATGTTATATGACTTCACATAGTCCTAGAATTGCTAATGTAGTTCACTTCCCCTATGCTTCTTCCTCCAGTTGGCATAAAGATGCCTTGTAAAGCATCTTTGTTTGCACAAAGGCAATTTCTCATAAATTGCATCAAGCAATCCCTGAGCCAAAACAAAAAAACAACAACAAAAAAAAGAAAGCACCCATGGTAGTCAGACTTAATTAGGTAAATAATTTAAAGATCTGTATAAAAAAATAAAAAAAAATAGTCATAAAGGTTACATTACCTTTTACTAGTCACTTATGAAGGTCCACCCTTCACCATAAGTAGTGCCCAAATCCTTCTTTAGATGATCAATAAACCAATGCCATGTTGATTTTGCACTCAACATTCACGACAGCCCAAGCAATCAGAAACATTTGGTTATTGCCATCTCTCCCTACTGCAGTCAACAACTCCCCTTTAATATCCCCCTTTAAAAAGCACCCATCAAGCCCAACTACTTTTCTACATCCAGCTAAAAACCCTTTTGTCAATGCATCGAAACAAATGTACATTCTGTCAAACACAATAAAACCATCAGGTACAGGCCTCTGAACTTGTAAATTGCTGCTGCTGCTTGGATTTGATCTTGCCACTTCATCCTAGTAATCCCATAATTTGGCATATTCACCTTTAGTGTCACCATTCAATCTTACCAAATATATAAACTTAGCTCTCATCAACTTAGTAATGGTGACTTCAACACTAACATCAGTCTTGACTTGCTTCTTTAGGTCAACTAGTGTCATTGTCTCACATGCACTAATCTTAGGCAAAACATGCTTTGCCATTCACTTTGCACTGCACCTCTTGTTCTTGAAAGAAATTGAGCAAGTTTTCTCATTTCTAAATTTTTTTAAAACTATGTCCTTCCTAGCTTCTTCCATGGATGCATAAGCTGTCCAAGGACACTCCTTTTTTACACACTTGGCTCTCAATTGGGTTCTTGTGTTCCTTACAAACTTCGCCTCCCTTCTCTCTTGGATTGCAAATGAACTAACTGCTTCTTTGAACTCTTTAGGATTCTTAAAAGTCATGCCCAAACAGAAAGTTATCTTCTTTGTTGTAGGGTCAAAGGGTATGTATTTCCCTTTTCTTCTCACAGTATGCTCTCCCTCACTTCCTTCATCATCACTGCTCTCTAGACTAATATATCCATTAGATTCTGCATAGTCTGTTAGTTGGCCATCTTCTTCATCTCCAGTAGGCTCATTCTGGACATTCTGTGATGCTACATTAGGTATTGGGACAGTCCCACTTGCTCCTTGTTTCTCTCTCTCTTTAAACCTTCTTACAGCCTCCCTTGCTTCTTCTAACTCATCATCATTTGTTGACATCCATTCACACTCAACCAGCTCATCATCTTCATCTTCAGGCTCCTCATCGTTAACATTTTCAGCATCTAGTATATCCTCACTTTCACCATTTACATTCACTGTATTTCCCAAATCTGCATGTTCACCTTCTCTCTCCTCAATATTTCATGCCTCATTGTTGTCCCTTGGAACCCTAGTTTCCCCCAACTCCTCATTACTGCATATAGCTTCCCCTTTATCACTAATTCTATCATCATAAATAGTTGACAAAAATATCTCACTTGCATTTACTAATATGTCCTTGTATATTCTGTGCTCCGTGTATAACTCTATTCTCCCTTTGCTTTTAGCCAAATCAAGTATAGCTTGAATGGACCCCTTCCATACTAGTCTAAAGCCATGTGACATGCTGGCTCCTACAGCCTTAAAGTGCATCTGGACTAGTGTTTTTATGCCCATCATTTTTTGGATATCCTCAACAAGCTTTTTTAAATAGAAATGATCAATGTCTACATCCATTTGCACATGAGCACCACCCACATACTCCTTGATCACACCCCTCTCATCATGCATGAAAATACCCCCATAGTACACATGAATTACAGGATTTGCCATTCTGCAGTGTTAAAATACAAAAAGCATTAGATTCAGCTAATATTATATATGTGTGTGTGTGTGTGTATATATATATATATATATATATATAATGTCCATTTCAATGTAGAAAAGTAAATAGAAGTGTAATAAAGAAATATAAACCCTAACACTATCATTTTCTCATCCACAGTCTCAAAAAAGTTATATAGAAAATGTGTATTCAATAAAAATCTTGAACCCTAACTATCACTTTTGCAAATTTCGCAAATACAAACCCTAACACTATTACTTTCTTTGATATGAAAGAAAAGCATTTCAAGATCCCAAATTTTGCAAATGCAAATTTCACAAATACAAACCTAACACTATTACTTTCTCTGATATGAAAGAAAAGCGCTTCAAGATCCTAAATTTCATAATTGCAAATTTAGCAAATATAAACCCTAACACTATCACTTTCGCAAATTTCGCAAATACAAACCCTAACACTAACCTGTGAAAAAACTTCAACCAATGTTCGATCTTTATCAGTGCAAGCGTCTTCTCAAAGCGTCTGTCCCCTTTCTCAGCAACATGATCGACAATGAAATAGATTTTGAGTCAATCGCAACACAATGAACTTTTGATTAGAAATGAAATCATGCCTCAAATGAACTTTCGGTTCAATAGATACTAGGTTAAGCAATAAAATGACTTTTCAAAGAAGTCTATTCCAGGAGATTTAGCAAACAGATTTTGTGCTCTTCATCTTTTTTTTTTCTATTGTCAAATCCCTAAAACAAAACAAAACACAATAAGGAGTTTGTTTGTTCAATTCCCCATGCTATAGGCAATAGGGGCAATTCTGTCATCCAAAATTTTCCCTTTTCTGTGGTCAGTAGTTCACTCCAACGTTGAATCTAGGTGGCATCCTATTGGCGTCTACTCAGCATATTTGTATAGGTTATGTGGGCCTTATGTGTCTTACTTGTATTTCCAGTGAGCCACGTCAGCCACAAACACTCGATTGTAAAATTTTTATGTGTTCAGACACCCGATTGCAAATGTTTTTCGTTCAGACACCAAAATAGAAATTTTTGACAAGTTCAGATACTAAATTTATAATTAACCCTAATATTTATTATCTATTTTAGATTTCTTACTATTTATGTTGATGAGAAATTTATCGATAGGAATATTATAGAAATCATCTATATTAATTTCAGTTCCATAAAATTATTATTATTATAAAAAGAACAACCATTGTTCTTAATAACAAAATTTGAATCCATTATTCAAAACCTAATATGAAACTGAAACAATGTTTCTACTAAGTACTGAAATAAAATAACAATTATTTAATTCTAATTCTAAGCCCAAATATGTTCCTACACGTAGGTCCATCTTTTCTCAATTTTCTATTTTTCTTTAGTTCTTGCAAGTTATTAATATAACAATCATATTAGGTATCCAGTACCCATGGACTAAAAATAGAAGGATTAATTTCAACCATAAAGATACCTAAAGCAAAAGCTTCTGTAAGCTTCTTTGCTTTCACAGTCACAAGATTATCTCTACAATTCCTCCTCCAATGGCCATATTTGCCACAGTGGTGGTAGATTCCCTTTTCTTTAGTTAGACCTCCATTAGGCTTCAGTGCCTTCTTTTTATTTTGCTTCTTCTTGGGCTTTTTCTTAGCCTTAGAAGACTGAATTAGAAGTATAGGAGCGGTATCCTTTTTAAGGGCTCCTTCAGCAGTGGTAAGCATATCAAATAACTCAGGTAAGGAACCATCCAACTTGTTCATATTAAAATTTAAAATAAAATGTGAATAGCTGGGTGGCAAGGACTGTAAGACTAAGTCAATACTCAGCTCATGGTCCATGGCAATGCCCAATTGGCCAAATTTTTCAATATAGGCAATCATTTTCAGAACATGGACACGTAGTAAAGAGCCTTCTGCTATCTTACAACAGAACAATTCTTTAGAAGTCTCATACCTCTTATACCTATCAAACAGCTCCTTGAGATGTTGCTTTTGAAGTTCAGAACTCATGTTGGCTAACATCAAACATGTCGCCTGCTCATCGTCATCAGTATGACGATTGAAGTTATTCTTTTTTTCTTCAATAGCATCATTAGCTGGAATATCAAGTTTGTTCTTGTTAAGGACATATAACCTCTTTTCTTGCTTGAACAATTTTCAGATTGCGATACCAGTCAATAAAGTTTGGTCTGATCAATTTATTAGCATCAAGTATACTATGCAGGTATAGGTTATTACTCATGGTGATAATTGATCTACAAATATAGAGATATCAAGTATTAATTTCATGCAATACTAAATTAATTAAGGTCTTTAATTTTAATTTAGTTCTCCCACTATTTCATTCAAATTAATAGCCATTTTTATTAATTCGAAAAATCCAGCATTTAGATCTCTTAATAGGCTAAGATCCCAATTAATCCAAATAACCTTGGGTTTGCCCAACAAGTTATATTGAATTACTTTAGGTAGATATCAATCATATCTTTATGTGACTCTTAGATCAATTAGGTGACAACTCTTTGTCTAAACATATCAAATATGTTTCACCTAACCTTTACCCTAATCTTATTTGATAATGAGTTTGCTCATCCAAATCAAATAAATTAGTCAAGTAAAACCATTGTTCAAGTTATTTGATAGCATTAAACATGTTTGGTTACAACCAACCTTGGGTTTGCCCAACAAGTCAAATTGTAAGGGAGCTCTGGTTTTCATGCTATAACAATGGGTGGCAATTAGTCATATTCTTAATATGTACTTAAAATTTTAATAAGGGTTTTTAGTTAAAATTTAATTGTAGGTCTTATGCTTTGGCATGATGGCATATCATATATCATACATACACAACATACACTTTTAGCATGTCATTCTAATTGGATGATTATGGACATATCTAAAACTAATTTCCTTGGGCTATTAAGGAAAAAGCTGATTGAAAAATCTTAGGTAGTAGCTTCTTAGATCTTCATAGGCCCAATAGCAGCTCCTTGACCTGGAGCTTTCAAGACTCTATATAATTTCTTTAATTCTCTTTTTCTTCTTGGGTTATAAAAAAATATTCTATTTACATATTCTAATTATCTAACTATTACATAATTAAATAAAATAAATAAGAAACTTTACAATCCAGAACAAAAGAGAATTAGGACATGCAGACTTTATTTAAAATTACATAAACCATTCAACCAAATATAATAAGTCAATCACATAGGCCTTTTTCTAATGTGCATAATCACCCATCATGCATAATAATCACATTAAATGCATTTAAATATTATCTAATAATAATATATATTAATTATTGGTATCATGTGCTGAAAATAAAATTTTAATAATTAAAATTTTATATTTGATATTTTCAAAATTAATTTATTAATAAAATAATTTTATTCATATATCAAATCTCATTAAAACTAATTTTAGAAATTATAAAATTATTTCATAAATCAATTTTACTAATTCTAATCATATTAGAATTAATAAACAATTCAATTTATTCCCTAATTGAATACCAGATTTGATTTTTATTGAAACACCAAATTTCAGCTCATGAATTAATGCGAAATTAATTCCAATAATTAATATACTATTTTTACATCTTAAATATTTAAACGATGGCTCTGATATCACTGTTGGATTTCAATATCAAATATGCGCAGTGGAATAATATGATTAAAACAATTAATTATACCAATATGAATCCGCTTAAACGAATAAAATGATAAAATTTATTTAGAAGAATACCTCTTTTACAGATTCTTCGAAATTTCAATCTACGCGGCTAGATTGTCGCAAACCACAAGTCGTCTAAACGTCCGGCCTGTAGCAGTATCCACACGAATAAACAATCGAAAAACTCTAAAACTATTTAAGAGGATTGAGAGATTAGAGCGTATGATGGTGCTAACTATCGTAGGCTCTCTCACATTCATTAAGTCCATACTGTTTCTTAAACCTTATTTATAAAAACTCTAGGTCATAAATAAATTAATTATTTAAACATTTTAAATAAATAGATTATAACTAAATATATATGTGCCTATTTATTTATTTAAACAATTTAAATAAATAAATCATAATATATATATTAATAGAATTTTTAATTTAATCAATCATATTTATTATTTAACTATTTAAATAAATAAATCATAATTAAAATATTAAGTTTATTTAATCTAAATTATCTTTATAAATTTTAGACATAAATCAATTAAGTCAATACTTAATAATCTAGATAAAATTATAATCAAATATAAATTATAATTTTGTCCTTAACTCCACAAAACTTTTTTTGTTAATCAAGTTATACTTGATTCGGTTTCTCGTTTTCATTTTCTCATATCCATTCTTATATTTGTGACCTTCTAGATTCCAAATGTATTGGCAATAAATATTAATTAATTAATATTTGAAGGTCAAGTACATTGTTTAACAACACATAAAGACTACCCAAATAGCTAGAAAGTCAAAGTGGTTTGACTTAACCTTTCAATACATGATTTATCAGTGTAATTAATATTCCTTCATCATTAATGTTCTGATTTTGTAATTAGGCATGGAGTGTGTCTGCTTTACTAAATCATGTTGGTTCTCTTAATCTTAGCCATTGATCATTTGAATGAAATTTCAAATCTCATTTGCTAATTTCATTCCACCTTGCGTAAGGATTTCTTAATCAATACTAGCAGATAATAATTAGAACATTTTTCCTAATTTACCTAGGGTGGTGAACTCTCTTTTAATTACACAAGTATCTCCATACAGTTCCTACTACGTCCAATTAATCATTGTTTATTATTCATGTAATGAATAATGTGAATGAAGAATCAAAACATCATTATCCCTATATAAGATAGCATAGTAATCTCAAGTCAAATGATCACTTACACAACCATCACTTGAGTTTTCTATAGACACAGTCTATATGGAATTTTCGTGCAAGTTAATTTAGTGAACTTGTTTAAATAACAAACACCTATATATTAGTTTTAGATATCACATATATCTCAGCTTATGAGAATCGCTGCTTACCTAAGGAAAGAACATAATATGTACTAGTTTCAACAGTTTTAATCATTGTCCAATAATGAAGAGAACATTGACTAGGAATATTTAGAGACATTGCTTTAATGCAAATATAAAACTCATAATTATAACTACATTATAATTTATTTTGCAAAGTAGTATTGTCTCATGGATTTTATCTTTTATCAAGATTCAATCAATAGCATATAAAAGAAAAATAAATGTCTTTTAGTAATAATCAAATATTTATTGCATAAAATATTATATCCAAAATATAATCAATCAAATTAGCTATAGGGCATATAAGTAATATTATATCCTTCCTTTTTTTATAAAATATACATTTATCATTAATATTAATACCCCTCATACTTAAAGAATCCTTGATAGGAAGAATATTCCTTAGAGACTGCCATAAGAAATCCCGAACCTTCGATGGTATATCCAACTTTCAAATTCTCCTCCATACATCCCCTTAAAGCTTTATATGCTCCTTTACTAAGTTTCTTTGTCACACTCTACCCTACTATAAGATATGACATGTCATCCGTAATATACTTAAAAACTATAATACTTACTAAATATACTACAAAGGACTTAAAACTTTTTATTTTCTCATTTATAATTCGTAAAAAAATATAGTTATTAATAATAAGGTTAAATCTTCTTTTGTTTACTTCCATATTTTAAAAAGAAATGCCTCTTTAGTGATTAAATAAATATATAGAATACAACTTCTATTAAACTAAAAAAAATAATTGAGTTAATATAATGTTTTAAAAACCAATTACATTATCAAAAGCATAAATGGTTTTATAATCCATAAATCCCATGAAATGCAGTTACATTCTAGATCATTTCCATTTTCATAATTAAATAAATAATGGTAAAAATATTTATAATATATATATATTATAAGAAGACACTTCAACTAGAAGAATATTTTCAGTGCAAGAAATCAGACAGTTCAAGTAGAAGACAGAAAGAAAAAATCCTCACCACAAATATCCTCCTCCACTCATAAGTGAACGGGACCCACATGTTCCCCATCATATCCACTTCCACTCATAAGTGGATGGGTCCCACATGTTCCCCACTCATTACACTTGCTCAAATAGTAAAAACACATGCCCAAATAGGAACCTTGCCCAAAACTTTTCCGATAAAAGGCAACTCATCCCTCTCGCCCAAAACAGATGTTGCTTTTAACACACATTTTTACAACACATTCTCTCAACACATCTTTCTACAACACTCTCTCTTCCCTCTCTCATCAACACTCTCCTATACCACTCAAACACATCTCCTTCTACAACCTTCTCCCCATCCCTGTCATCCTTCCTTCCTAACCTTCTCCTTCTACCATACTGCTCTCCTACCTTCTCTTAGATATTATTATCATGTACTAGTACTTGTAATAGTAGAAGTTTGTAATCATTAGAAGTTTTAGTAATTAAGTAAGAAGTCGTAATCAAGCTTGACGTTTGTACTAAGTTCCTCAAGTAATTTATGTAAGTGTTCTTTCCCTTCTTTTCCTTTATGTTTATTTAGTATTCTTCCTTTATCACTTATGCTTATTTAGTTCTTATTTATATTCTAACCTGTTCTTCCTTTATTATTTATCTTTATTTAATTTTCTATACCAGTTGTTCATGAAACTGGTCCTTGCCCAGTTCGTGTTACTGGTTTTGTTTACTTTACTGTTTATCTTCCAGTTATCTAGTCCTTTACTCTAATTTTATGTTATCTTCCAGTTATCTAGTCCTTTAATTTACTGTTTATCTTTCAAGTTATCTGGTCCTTTATATTTATGTTATTTATTTTATGTTCTTTTATTTATGTTGTTTCTTTAACTTTTTCTTACTGTTTTAATTAGTTTATTTTCAGTTACTTTTCTCTTCTTGCCTTTAGTTATTTTCTATAATCAGTTCTCTTCTCTATCTCTTTAATTTTA
>CANUEX010045313.1:0-12442 GCA_948099535.1 Jatropha multifida | reverse complement strand
AATGATGTTAAATGTATGTAAGACTTTATGGGAATGATTGTGTTGAATAAAATAAGGCCTTGTGATAGTTTGAATCACTAAAAATATAATGGGCCAACTTGTAGAATATTTTCATATAATTGTGGTGTTGAAATCAGAGATTAGGCATACTACGGGCCTCGGGGGCCTTAAGCTTACCTAGGTCCTAGTGCCGGTCCGACCCATGGAAACGGGTCGTGACATATATAGTACTAGTCCTTTTTTATAACGTGCCTTTCACGTTCACTATGCTCGTTATATATTTGTAGTCTTTTAGTTTTTTTTTATCTATATACTATTAAAGTATAAGTTTTTATTCAAATTAAAATAAATACAATTGCTTTATTTATATTAGACTTTGTCATATAAACTACTAGTAATG
The DNA here is from genome assembly GCA_948099535.1 of Jatropha multifida. NCBI lineage: Eukaryota > Viridiplantae > Streptophyta > Magnoliopsida > Malpighiales > Euphorbiaceae > Jatropha > Jatropha multifida. The sequence goes on along the minus strand of CANUEX010045313.1, from coordinate 12,042 downwards.
TTATTTCTTATGTACTTTCAGTCCCTGATTTATAAATGTAAATTCTTAAAACCTTAATAAGTGTCTAAAAAGAAAATAAGTCATCACTCAATCTTTAACCTCCTACCCTCCCAAATTAATATCTATATATAACTATAATGAAATATAATAATAAATTTTTTATTATTATTGGGTAAAAAAAGAAACGAGCAGATGATTTAAATTGATAAATGTGGGTCCTGATGATAGGTATGGCACAACCCAAGAGGGGGGGGGGGGGTGAATTGGGTTTTCTAAAAATTTTGTTTTTAAAAACACCAGATTAAAATTCTATTTGTAGCGAAATTAGAATATATTTGTAAGAACCAGATATTCAGTTTAGAATATTCTTACAACACAGTTCCATGATTAGAACGACTATGTGAAATACAATAATTGAATTTAGAACTGACTCATAAGTCTTTTTGCAAGATTAGAACAGCTTAGTGAAGAGAAGTTATCAAGTTTAGAACAGCTTCACAAAGCTACTGCAAGTTTAGAAAAACTTTACGATGTGAAGTATTTGCATTTAGAACTTCTTCACAAAGCTTCTGTAAGATTAGAAAATGTATTCCAACTTAAAACGAGAATTGTATTGAATGTAAAATGACAGATTAGAACTTGAGAAGATCACAATACAGAAACCTAGAGTTCTAATTTTCTACAAAGATTGAGCTCATTCACATTTAGCAACTAAACCTTAAACAAGTTTGCATTTTTGGAAATATTAACATTTGTGTAAATAGAATAAAATCAAGCAGAACTTCAGAAAGTAAAAGAAGATGAACACAGAGATTTATAGTGGTTCGACACTAACTCGCCTACATCCACTCCCCAAAACGCATCTTGAGATCCTCCACTATGTTATCTCTTTTCAAGGGTAAGTGACAAACCAATAAGTACAAGGAAATAGATTTAACCACCTAAATCTAACCTTAACCCACTAGATTACACAGGGTCTAGCTAACCTCTACTCTTTTCTATTTTACAGAGATCGAAAAACTCAGATCAAGACATTAAAATCTCACATATGGAGAAAGGTCGCTTGATAACCTAAAAACACAATAGCTTCTCAACTAAGCTATTACACAAATGTATTTCATTTAAAGATCTCTAACCACAACAGATTACAAAAAATCTATATGGAAAGAGAGAAATGCAATTATAAGCACGGAAGAACAGAATACAAATTTAAAATCAGAAGTGCAAATCTATTCTTCAGAAAGAGATGAAAACGAAATTTTTTTCACTTGAATGATATCTCTTGAAGAACAAACGATGAAAAGAAAACGAAGGGGGATTGAAGAGAGAGCTTTGAGAGATTTTGAAAACTTGAACAATGGCTCCAACTCTTGTCCAACGTTAACTAGAAGAAACAGAAAAAGTTTTATAGAGAAATGACAAGTTCACTTTAATAACGTTTAAAATTGATAACATTAAATGAGTCTGTCACTTTTTTGGCTAAAGTAAGGTAAGGCATGGGGAGTATTTAATTATCTTGTCCTTTGGTTCAAACACGCATGCCAACCAGCATTAAATGAGAGGAGATGTTGCATTAAACCATGAGTTGTATTTCAAATTAGAAAGCTAACAGCTGTAGCAGAATTCTGACAGTTGTGTTCAGAAACACAGCAGCTGATCCGAATTTCATTTAATAGCTGTCAACCATGATTTACTCCAAAGATATTTTGAATAAAGAAATGTGGAGAGAATCATTTGGGTGCTTCTTTCAATTTTCCTATTTTTAAAACATTTAAAAATAATTTTTGAGAGAGAGAAAAATTTAATTTTGTGCTTATAACATTATTTACTTTCAATCCTACATTAATTTTCTAAGACACATAATAATAATACCAACCCAAAAATAATTCTTCCATAGCCTTCAAGGTCTTCAAGTAAATGTCTTGGATGTAGAAAAATAATTTCTTCAATTAATCTTCAATAACAATTTCTGCATAAAATATTTTTAGCACAAAAATAATATATAAATTTATTTGATTTAAAATAATCATCAAATTCTAGAGGAGAGATAAACCTTGAGCCAACAATAATGGTAATTACTTTGGCTATAATGATAGTATTATTTACCCAGTGAATTGAAAAAAGGAATATATGCATATTTATACAAATTCTTGAAATCTCAAAAGTGATTCAAAATAGAAATATATGTTTATATTTTTTTTCTAGTTTTATAAAAACTATTTTTTTCAAGTCAAACAAAATTTAGAATATAATAGAAAAAATATTAAGAAAATTAAAAATATATAATTATCAAGTTACCATCTATTTATTGCAAGGAAAATATAAATATCTTACTAAATTAAAGTAATAAAACTTACACATTAATTTAGTAATGAATAAGAAAATAAAAAATAAAAAATTGTTAGTAAGAATAAAACTCTTTCCAGAAATCAACATATAACAGTAAATAAATTATATTAAAAAATAAGCAATTTTGTTATAAAATAATATAAAACTAAGAAGAAAGAGAAGAAATAGAGAGCAAAATATAAGAGAATATAAGAGTGTATCTATTATTCATGAGAAGTTACATATATATAGTTACGTAAGTGGAACCCTAATAGAGTTCTACACAAATTAGGAAGATAGAGTTCAGAATAATTAAGAATACAGGTTTCTAGCCTATATAAAATATCAATTTATTTCATAATACTCCCTCTTAGATGTCCATTCTTCAAAGAATATGTCTTCTTAAAACCTTACTAAGAAAAAATCCTATGGAAAAAAAATCTTAGTGAAAGAAAAAAATTACATTATTCTTTTCCTAAATACACGTTAAAATATTGTCTCATTAAAAACCTTTACTAGAAAAATCCAATGGGACAAAACCTTGGTTAAAGGAAAAAAGAGTACAGTTCATATAAAAAGAGTATAGTTCGTATTTACTTTCTCTCATAAAGATAAATCTTGAGATTTTTGTGCAGTTTATTATTGTACATCAATTCTTCAAAAATTGTGATAGAAGTAAAAAGTATGTTGATGAGTAAATCAACAATATCATCACTTGACTGATAGAACTTTAATATCACCATTCTCTCGGGAGATCATGAATAGAGAAAATTTTTTAATGAAATATATTTTTCTTATCTTCTCCAACATTTCCTTACAATATTGTAAAAATTTCTTTTTGGACAAATAGACTGCACGTACTTTTCGTCTTTCTTCGTGAGTTGCTAAAATTTTCATGGCTAAAAGAACTAATAGCAACACTTCATTTCTTAAATTTTATAAAATAATGGCCGAATATATAATTTCAACGAATTGCTGTCAAGCCATTTTGTCGAAGATTGCATAGCATAGGTTGAATGGTTTTCTCTCCACCATATGCCACATTAAACACAGCTCCATTTGGTTTACATAAGTTAGTGATCCGCTTTTAGGAAAAATATAGTGCACGACTAACTTATATAGCCATTTCATGTTTTCTTGCAAATCTGAGAAGTTGATTACAAATTTCTTTTCTGAACAATCCTTTCTAATTATTTTATGTACAAACTCCTCTTTCTTGTACTCACTTAACTCTTGTTACTTCCTTAATCTTGGCGATTCTTGACCCAGAATTAGGTATTTTGAAAATCTTACTTAAATCATCAAGAGACAGAATCATTTCCTTACCATCAATCTTTATAGAAAGAGACTCAGAGTCGATTTCTTTTAATGACCCATAAAACTCTTTTACCACAGTTTCGTAACAAGGCTTATTTGGTCTTAAAAAGTTTACCCATCCTTGATACTCAAACATACTTTTGAAATCAAACTCTATTTTTCCAAAGAACTTCCAGTCAGTAGAGTAGGACCATATCAAAGAGTTGCGAGAGAGAATAGGTTTACCTTTCCCTTTTGGCGAAATGTCTCTTGCTACTTTCTTTCCCTTGTCCTCCATTTTCGCAATTTTATCCTTGCTTCGCTTCAATGTTGGACTCGTTTGTGGCAGAGATTTTAGCAAAGCAGCCTCCCGTTCTCTATATTTCTTGGTGAGTCACGCGAGAGTTTCTAGCTCTTCAGTAGTCATGGTTGAGGAGGAATGCGAAGAGAAGGAACTGGACATTTTGTGCAATTTAAGGTTTTGAGGTTTCGATTTGGCATAGAAAAGGAGTGAGCAAAGCGAGAGTGAGAGAAAGATAGAAGATGAAGAAGGAGAGAGAGGTGAAAATGCTTTGGGAAGGAGACAGAGAAATAGCTTCGTGAGGAAGTTTTCGATTAAATGAGGAGAGAAAAAAAAGCTAGTGTTGATGGTGTTAGAAACGTGGGAGAGAAAAGAAGGCAGTTTCATTAATTTTGAAATTTAAACACAAAAAGCAGTTATTGAGAAGAGAGGAAAAGTAACTAACTTGACTCTTGATAACCCCTATAATAAATATCCTGCAGCTACTTTTGCAATACCAAGCAAAATAGCATAAAATAAAAATTAAAAAATTGAATACACAAAAAATATAATAAACACTTAATGTGTCCGATAGAGTTTGAATTTTGATGTTGATGGTCACATTAGAATTCAACATCAGAATCCAATTTATCATTCTAATCACATAGACACAAAATCACACAGATTTAATATCAAAACGTATACCACAGAGTTTCTCTTTTTCATTCACAGAAAGCATTTAGAACTTACTTACTAAGTTCTAAAGTTAAGAATTTAGAACCAACATACCTAGTTCTCTTCTAATCAAGTAGAATTGGCTTTCATTTAGCGGTTTAGTGAAAATATCAGCCAACTGCTTTTCTATAGGGATAAACTCAACCACTATATTACCTTTTTGAATATGATCTCGAATGAAGTGGTGCCTGAGTTCTATATGCTTGGTTCTAGAACGCTTACTCATCCCTTACCTGTGGTGCCCCATACCTTCTGCATGTCTGTCACAATTGCCCATTCCTTCCTTGTGGTGATACCCAAATCTTGCTTCAAAGTGGAAATGAACCAAAGCCAGTTTCTTGTGTTTTCAATGTCAACAATAGCCCAGGAAATGGGAAACATTTGATTGTTTCCATCTGTAGAGACAATACATAACAATTGCCCTCCACATGGCCCTTTTAGAAAGCAACCATCAATGCCTATGATTTGCCTTATTCCAACTAAAAATCCTTGTTTACATGCATTTAAACACATGTATAGTCTCCCAAATTGTTGTTTACCATCTGCCAATCATTTGCACATAGCAAAACAAGTGGATCCTGGATTGGAATTTCTTATTTGTTCAAAATAGTCATGGATCTTACCAAATTCTACCTTATAGTCACCCATGGCAGATATCAAAACCTTAATTTTAGCCCTTCTTGCTGCTGTTTTTCCTATATAAACCTTCAATTGATCTCTACAAAGATCCTGTATGTCCCTTATCTTAATGTTAGGTTGTGATAAGATTCTCTCTTGGAAGTGTTTAGCAATAAATTTGGAATTGCATAACTTATTTCTATTTATCCTATAGCATTTATGTGTTGGAACATAAGTCTTAATCACAAAATTCTCATTCCCACTCTCTTTCCTTCCAAACAATAACCAGGGGCAACCATCTCTACACTTTGCTCTAACTCTCCTAGGTTCATTTAGGTTAATGGTAAGATGCACACCTCTAGCTATTACATACTTTCTAATTGCTTCTCTAAACTGACCTACATTCACAAAAATCATACCTAACTACCAATAAGGAATTGCTATTGTGGGATCATAATGCAATTTCCTTTCTTTATTCTTGCTTGAAATACTTATCTCACCCTCATTCTGATCATCATCAGTCACTTCTCTACTGTCTGGGTCAAAATCATTTGGGTAGGGTTCATTGTAACCTATTTTCCCCTTATACCTATCATTGATGTGATCTTCCCCTCTAAACCCAAAGTCTGCACCTGCTTACCCTAAAGGCAAATCTGTATAATCTGTATAATCTTCTTGTCTAGGACCCCTAACTCTTCTCTTATAAGCCCTTACACTTTGTCTAGCTTGCATTAACTCCTCATCATTATCACTTGCACCTTCTGCGTCTAAATCCTCACCTTCAGAACCTTCCTTAGATGAAGCTTTACTCTCCTCTATGTACTCACTCTCATCACTAGCTTCATTGTTTGACTCATAGTCTTCCTCTATTACAAGCCCTGTCTCATCCTCAATTCCATCTAATCTAACATTTTCACTAGTTGAAGTATTTATTGTCTCCACATTATCATTAATATCATTGCCCACACCCACATTGTCTGACATAACTTCTTTATTGACACCCCCACCAACATTTACCCTTTCTAGATCTACAATAACTCCATCAACAAGTCCACCAAACTCTATCTCCTCTGCCTCATCCACATCATGCTCAACAAACAAATGGAGGGTTAACCATGACTCAAGACACTGCACTCAAGAAGCACATCACTATCCTTATATAAACAACTAAATACCTCTATCTCTCTTGCTATTACAGATTTTGCAAATATCTTAAACACATTGTTATATCCAAAAGAATTGGTTGTGGCTTGCAACTCCACTAATGAAAGAAGGTCAAGGTCCACATTGGGTTCTACAGTCACATGGCCCCCAATATACCTCATTTATGGCTCAAGTTGAAACATGCCACCATGATTCCATCTTAAGTGTATTCTCTTCTCAGCCATAATGATTTCCTAGATAAAGAAAGAAATATTTAAGTACGCTCCCATGTGCATTTCCTTACTAAAAGTTACTATCTAAAAACCTAAAATTTGCTACAAAATACACTTTCTAAATAACCCAATATTTTATCCCAAATATCAAAAAAACCAAGTCACAAATATTCCCTTTTCTATATAACGACAAACACAATACAATGATCATTCTAATGTAAACAACACAGACAGTTGACAAAAATCCAATATACCCAGAACATAATATACCCAGTAAAATCTAATCAATAAAAACCCTAAGTCATAGAAAAAATAGGTCAAGATGAACTTACCTATTACAGAAAGCAAAATGCAATGTCGCCTCCTTATTCAATCAAAAACAAGCTACAAAGATGCAATGTAGGCACTTCAACAAGCAACGTGAAAGAAAGGGATTTCAAGAAGAAGGAGGAATCGAGATTTCCAGATTTCACTCTCAGTTTGGGGATTTCAGTTTATGGGTGGGTTTGATTGTTTTTTTCTTTTGATTTTTCGTTATTTTTCCTTTTTCTGTTTCCCATTAGTTGTTATATGTTAGGAATCTAGCGTGGCCAAAAACTTGATGATAGATCAATAAATGTTTACACGTAGACATGAGTGTGTTTCACGCAAATGATCCAAATTGGCAAAGGGTACAATAACTACAAAATTCGCTAGTTGAAGGGAATAAACGATCCCCCTCATAGTTCAGGGGCACAACTAGCAAATTATGAGAAGTTCGGGGGGAAATTATATATTTGGCCATAAAATAATTGTACCTCCACATGTAAATGAATGGCTTGATTATGATCAACATAATGTAGATTACTTAAGTAACCTGCATTTTCATAGTCGATCAAAACTGATTTTGACATGTTAGTGATAACATAACTCATATATATCGTGCTATGGAGATGTCAAAATATATGTTTAACTCCATTTAATTTCTTCATATCTAGGAAGAATTATATCTTGCTAATAAAATTTATAAAAATCAAATCAAGTATGAATAGCAAGATACGTTAGCGCATTTATTGCACTTAGATATGGTACTTCAGGACCAACAGTTCTTCATAATTTTTCTCAAAATGAAAAAAGGTCATCTTCTCATCAAATGACCCCAGGCAAAATTTCATATATGAAATGCTTGATCTTCAGGCCGAGACAAAAATGTTATATTTTCAATGTTTTTGGAAGCTCTTCAAGAGTTCCAATAATGTTCATAAATAAAAAAATGATGAATTCACATTCAAATATCTTTATAAAAATTCATAAACATATAACAATATTATTAAAATATTCTTTCAACAAATATTCACTAATCAAGAGATCACCTTACTCATGATAGTATATAAAGTAAATACCAAAAGTATACTTTCAATAATAAAATGTTATAAAAAGAATATAAATTATAAAATAATATAATATTTTCTTAGTCATAAATATCATTAAGCCAATTATACCATATGTATTGAGATTTCTTGAATCCATATAGAAATCTTGAATATATTTATTGGGGTCTCGATTACTTGCTTCAAGTATTTTTTCGATATTTCATGGATATCATTATCCAATAATCTATATAGAGCTCTATATTGAATTTTTGAGAATTTAATTTTATGCTTCAAGAACCTAGAATCCTTCAGGGATTTTCATATAGATATCTACATCAAGTTAGCATATCAATAGGCAACCATTAACTATTAGACCTATTTCGAATTTTCATAATTTTTCAGACTAATCAAATAATTACATCCATGATATAAGGTTATTTATCTTCAGAATTAATGCTAGTTTGCGAAAAACTTGTGCAACAAGTTTTTTTTATATCTCATGACCCCATTATAATTTCGCACAAATACATATTTGTAGTCTACTAGCTTGACATCACTTGATACCCATACTAAAATTTTAAAATTTACTTTTGAAATAAATTAAATGCCACATGCATCATTCTATTTTGGCCAATCAATTTTATGTTTATATTTTTCAATAGACTAAACTTAAGATCATCTTCATTTTGTATAATTTCAAGCGCTATATTATATAAATATTGTCGACATTTGTTTTATATTGGTTTCATGTTGTCCTGACATGATATAATTTCTAGAGATCTCATAATTTTCATTCATTTTAGGTACCTGAGTTCCTTTGGAAAACCTATTAGTCATGTCAAGGATTTGTTATAGATTTTTTACTTTTCTAGAACTTGACCATCTTAAGTATTTGCTCCTTTTTTATCTTTGGAACCAATTTACCATACTTCAGGCATGCTGTAGATTTATTAATATAGGCAGTTTGTCATTTAAGGACTTCAATTATAATAAGAGCAATTTGCAACTAATATGTAAGATTTAATTATCTCCTTTTGAATCAGTAAATATTTCTGGCAACTAATTTGCAATATTTTACAAATGAATTATCTTTTAAACTTTTAAATTCACATTGCTTTGCATGAGGATCAAGATATAATAACTATAATTCTTTTCCAACTAATTTATTCTTCTAACTGCTTATTTTCTCCCCTAATGTCGGGATCCATAATAATTGAAAATTTTGACATAAATAACTTTCTTATTTTTTTGAAATTTCTAGATAAATAAATGTAAATTCATATCCCACATATTTTTCAACCTCTTTTGAGGAGCCATCCTAGTGCCTTATGGTACAACAATTAGAACATATAGTGTACATTTAAAATTTTTTCGATGGGCAATATTTGGTTCCTGATCCAAAATCAATTATAAAAGAAAGAACTTATAATAACTTATTTGGCTTGATGCGAGTAAGTGCTATTAAATTTAATAGCACGTTCCTCTATAAAATTAGGGGGCTTCATCCTCATAATAATCCTTGTAATTAATTGCAATTATTTGACAAATGATTGTACTAAATCACTTTGAGCATAATTGGTTGCCTTATAATTATTTCAATCAACATATGCTATAATCATTAAATGCCTGATGTGTAAATTCACCATCATTCTCAAGATAAATTAGCTTAATAGTATAATTTAGAAATTATATACTTAATAAAATTATTTACGCAAATAGTCATGTAAACTTCTAGTTGCATATTAATAATAATCTGTGCAAACTTCAGGTGTTGCAAATTAATAAGAATCACAAAACTTTCTTTTTGGAAGCATCCGTAATATATCCAAATAAATTTATCAATAATTTTCCTTTTATATATTTCAAAAAATACAAACAGTTCAATTTGAACTCTTGATGACGCTCAATAATTAATTTACTTTGAGAACGAACTAAACATGAAAAATTCATTACAGTTGAAGAAGTTTTTGGTTCTTCAATAAATATCCACATAAGGATTAAAATTTTCTTTTTACATCATTATTGATCGAGATGGTCCAATTGCTCATGCCAAATAATAAAATACTTATATTTGTAAACTTTCGGTTTACAATCATATTTATTTCAATCATTATCTTTATATGATATCCATTTTGATGAATATATTTGGAATAATACATTATGCATAAAAATCATTCCGTTAGGTACTTATACTTGCTCTTCTTGAACCTTTAAATATTCTTTTACTACCAAACCCAAATATATCTTTCCCTATTGTGATGTACAATAAGTATATAGTCAAATACATGCCACATTATTTATACTATTTTTGGTAGTAAGATTTGTTCTTAATAACTCATGTGGCTACCATAATTGCCAAAGTCATAATTTCAACTATGATTTCATTAATATTTTCAATGATAAGTATACTTTTTTCATTTTTCATGTCCACATCCATTATCATATATTATTGTATACACTTCAGGAAATGCATCAAATCTAGTTGGGTAGATTTCTAGCTGGGTGGATTTCGCTACTCTCATGTCCAGTATTATGTGACATTCTATTCACTTCAAGGAATAGAAAAAATCTAATTGGACAAACTTCATATTATTAATTAGGAGCTATATACTTTGCTCAATAATAAAAGGACAAAATAAATTCAAAGTTTATCATAAAACTTTTCCTCTCGATTTTGCTATTTCACTCGAGGTATAAATATCATTAATAATTCTAAATCGAGAGATAACACAACTTCAAATATAGTAATAACAATATCTTAATTGTATTTAAAATAAATCAATTCCCAAAATTTATACCACATGAATAATATATTAATATATAACAATAATAAAATAACCCATATGGATAATAAATATCAATATATAACAACAATTAAAATAATAAAACAATAACTTTAATACTGCATAATATAATTACTTATAGTTTTACGAGCTTTATAACAATAAATGCATCAATTTATGTGAATTTTTTATCATTGTACCTTCCTTTCAAATTATTCTAAAGAACGAACACATATTTAATTGTTAAATATTCAATAGAGTTATTACCTTTGGAACTATTTCAATAAGATTCTTGATTGTGTTTTCAAAATTTATTGCATTTAAATATATTCTACCTTTTCAATAAATATATATATATATATACATATATTCTACCATCTTATATTCATAATAAAAAATTCTTACTTGTAATTCAAAACGTCATAAATTCAAGATTTATACCCAAGCTAATAAAACTTAAACCTCAAATATAACAAGAACAATATTATTTTAATAACTGACAAATAAATTGTCAAGTTTTATTTTCACATAAATATATGCATCAAATAATATTAAATGTTCATATAGATCAAGATAGAAACGAATAAGACTATTAATATAATTAAAATAGTAAATACTTACCATAAAAATACATGTACGGAAGGACAATCAAAGCATTAACAAAATTGATTTTGTTGCTTACACAATATCTTTACTATTTCCATCGTCTTAATCACAATTTTTTTTAAATTAAAAATCGATTATAAAAATTGCTTCATCTATTCAAGCCACTTGTTAATAAGCAAATTGGCTAATTTAATATCATATATAATTGTTAACAAAGATATTTGCACGTGAAATAACTCATTAATTTATTTTTAAAAGAATTTTTATTTAAAATTTAATTGTAAATTTTCACCAATGAGAATTGGCCAAAAATAATATTTTATGTCGCGAACTGAATCGAAAACCGAATTTAAATAGTCTAACTCAGTTGAAAAACCCTTAAATCAAATGCAAATAGGCTAAATCGTTGGGTTAGACCAAATCAGTTCAAACCGAACCAAAATCATTTAATTAAAATAAATAATAATAATAATAATAATAATAATAATAATAATAATAAAAATAAAAAAAAATCAGAAAATTTCTCTCCTTCCTCTCCCTCTCTCTCCCGTTCACCTCTCTCTCCCTTTCCCTTCTGCTTCGACCACCACGACAGGGCGGAGGCGGTAACTGACGTTCCAGACGGCGCCAACCTCAGCTCCGACGTCTTCTCCGGCTCTGGTTCTCGA
>CANUEX010045289.1:0-21358 GCA_948099535.1 Jatropha multifida | reverse complement strand
TTTTATAAAAAAAAATGTCATAATATGGGCTTACTATTCCGATAGTCAAATGATAATAGGGATGAGATGTGATAGTTTAGGCTTACTACGGGCCTCGGGTGCCTTAAGCTTACCTAGGTCCTAGTGCCGGTCCGGCCCACGGTTTGGGGTCGTGACAATAAGTGTATTGGAGTAAATATTTTGATAATTATTATTTTGACATAGTTAATTATGTAATTTTTTTATATAAATAATTGAAATAACTATTATAATACTTATAGTTAATTATTCTATAATTATATTTCTTAGTATTACAATAAAACATAAATAATAACTAGTACTAATATAAGAATTAAATATGAACAATAGCTAATATTATCATTATATGATTATACCTAAAAATGAAATCTAGCTACCATCTAATCACATTTTTTCTCTCTAACCACCTAAGAAAGAGATGAAGGAGAGGAGATTGAAGGAGGGTGGGTAGGGATTAGCATTCGGTGCGGCCAATTTGGTTCGGTGAATTAATATTCGATTAAAAATTCAATTAAAAAAAATTAAAATTTCGATGATCGGTTAAAAGTTAGTTTAATCAAATTAATTGATTCTTAAAACTATATCGTTTTGATTAAGTACACAATAAAATTAAAAATTAAAAAATTTTATTTTTTATTTTGATTAAGGAGTGATTAACAACTAATTCAGTTAATCATAAATTTCGATTAGATTCGATTAGTTAATTAAGTTTTTATTTTCTTTAATTTCAGTTTGGTAATGATCAAAATTAATTTAATCAAAATAGTTCCGTTCAAAAATTAATTCATTTAAATAAAAAAAATTCAATTAATTTATTTCAGTTAAAAATTTTACTCAAATTGATCAAATTGGCCAAATGCTCACTCCTAAAGGTGGGAACTGTGTTGAATGTATCCGTCAAGAAAAAATGTGTAATTATTCTAATTTTGTGTATAGTTAATTCATATTATTACGCTTCTAATTATAATTAAATAATTATATTTACAATACTATTAGAATACTAACTATAATTAATTACACAATAATGAAGTATTAAAATAGTTATAATTATTTTCTTCATGTATAGATTATTCATATGGAATAGCTAAATGTGTTTTAATACTAGGCATTACATATTTATTAGTTATTATATAACACTAAGTGAAATAATTATAATATTAGTATTAATCATTAACATAATGAAAAAGACGACCATTACAATATTATTAAAATATTGGTTGTGATTTTCTTTTTAAAGAGAAAAATGAATATCATTAACTTAATGGAACATTACCAATAAAATAAGGAGGGACATTATCCCAAACTTGGCAACGAGCATAATGAATGGACGCTCTAGCTAATATGTGAGCATCCCTATTTGCTTGTCTCCTAACCCACTTGACTTTAATAACGACCCTAAAATCTAAAATACTCTTATAATCCAAAGCAATCAAACTAAATTCAGAATTATCTAAAGAAAAAGAATTGAGAACATGCACAAGTTTTTGACAATCAAAAAACACAACCGCTAAAAGGTAAATAATCCCTTGCATAAAGCAAGCAAGTCCTTAGTGCAAGCGCTTCAACAACCACTGGGTCACTGTTACCTTCATGGGAACCTGAAATAGCCCATTGGAAGGTGCCTTCACTGTCCTCTATCACGAAATCATACCCAATCATATTTGTAATATCAAACATGGCTCCATCTATAAATATAGACCACTCAAAATTGGAGCTAGAAATTGACAGACCTGCATGGAGATGTTGCCTGATAGTTGACATGGAGTTGATGGAATAGCTACTACATGGCCCACTTATCTCCACTCATGCATGTAACGAGATAAAGCAACAAAAACATCAACAAAGGAGCTCCATTTTTGTTCCCATAGCAACTGATTTCTAGTGGACCAAAGTTTCCATGCCAAAATTGTAAAAAACTCAATATCATCCTTCCCTTTATTATTTTAAACATGTAAAAGAAAATTTGAAAATAAAATTTTAGGGGCTAAAGCTCCAAACCCACCCAATCTCCAAACCTCCTTCGCTCTCCAATAGTGAAGCAAAACATGGTTTATGTCCTCCATATTACTACAAAAAAGGCATTTATCATCCATAGTAATACCTCTCCTCTCGAGCCTTTCTTTTGTAGGTAAAATATTTCTTAAAGCTCTCTAAAAAAAATCCTAAATTTTAGGGAGTATATCCAACTTTCACAATCTCCCCCAAACCTCACCCTATAGTATAGCAGGTTCCCTCCCTAACAAGCTAAGGCTTATATAATAGCTGGACTTGACTGTGTAAGTATCCTTTTTATCAAAGTGCCACATAAGAGAATCATTCTTATCAAAGGAGCTAAGAGGAATACCAATAATGGCTCTAATATCTCTAGTGCTAAATAAATCCATAAGCTTACTAATATTCAAACTCCAACTAACATTATTAAAAAGCTCACTCACCATCATACTAGGATCAATAAACACATCTCCATCATCCACCACTCAGGAACCTTATTTTGGAACCCATAGATCACTAGTAACTTTTATATTTTGCCCATCTCCTACTGTCCATCTAATCTCATGTTTCAAAATCTTGCTAGAAAACAAAACATTCTTCTAAATAGAACTTGGATTTCTTTCTAAGGAATCCATAAGAAAATACCCTCCGAAAAATATTTAGCTTTGAAAACTCTATAAAGGAGAGTATTGGTTTTAGTCGTTAATCTCCACCCTTGCTTATCTGGCATAGCACTGATGGAACAATGAAGGTCCCAAAAATCCATACCGATATCTCTCTTTTTAACACAAATGCGATTCCAAGCAAGCCAATTAATGCCTCTATTTCTGTCCCTCTTTCCCCCACAAAAAATTGTTCATAAGCTTATGTAATTCATCACAAAGAGAAACGGGAAGCAAAAGAGCAATCATATAAAAAGAGGGAATAGCCTGAGCCATAGATTTAATGAGAACTTCCCTCCCCGCTCTAGATAAGAATCTATTACTCCATCCACTAATATGTTTCCACAACCTATCCCGAATAAAATCAAAAATCTATTTTTTATTACATCCTACTAGAGATGACAACCCTAAATAAGAACCCTTCCCCAAAGGCTTATTAACTTCTAAAATGGTAGAAATGTTTATTTTCAGGTCCTCATTCACATTTGGACTAAACATAATACCTGACTTACCAAAATTCATTGATTGTCCCGAGGCTTATTCATAATCTCTCAAAATAGACTTAACCCGATAGGCTTCGAGGACATTAGCTGTGAAAATAAGAAGGGAATCATTTGTAAAAAGGAGATGAGAGATCCTAAGACAACCCCTACCCACCCTAACAACATGAATCCAATCTCTTCTTTCAGCATCAGAAAATAAAAGAGATAGACCCTCCGCAGAAATAAAATACAAATACGGAGATAAAGAGTCCCCCTGTCTAAGGCCTCTCTTGGGATTAATAGGACCCATATGACTAACATTAAAATTTATATTATAAGAAATCTAAAAAAAAATATTGTCATCCGCTTCACCCATTCATCAGAAAAACCAAGTTTACACAATATATATCTAAGAAAACCCCAATCTACCCTATCATTCGCCTTACTAATGTCTATTTTTAAAGCATAAGTACCCACACCACTCCTAGTATTTCTTTTCAAATTATGGATAGTTTCAAAGCCCACGAAAATATTATCAGTAATAAGGTAGCCAGGTACAAAAGCCTATTGGGTCTCAAAAATAATATTTGGCAAAATTTTCTTAAGCCTGTTAACTAGAGCTTTTGAGAGAATTAATGCAATCACCCTATAGTCCTTGAGACACTCAGGAGAATCATTCTTAGGAATTAGAACAATGAGAGTATCCATAAGGGTATTAGGGAATGTGCCTTGATGGAGCCATAATTTGCACGCATTTGCTACATCGTTTCAATAATATGCCAAAATTTTTCATAGAAAGCAGGATTAAAACTGTTTGGATCCTGTGCTTTATCTGGATGCATCTAGAAAACTACCATTTTAAAATCATCATCCGTGAAAGGAGCAGTTAAAACTTTATTATCCTCCACCTGAACCTGAGGAGGCACCATATCAAGTAACCGATTTCTACTAGACTGTCCAACCTAAAAAACATTAGAAAAATACCCGAAAATCATATCCTTTTAACTCTTGAGGATCAGAAACCTGTGCGCCATTATCTATTTTTAATCTCTCAATTCTTTTAAATCTTCTTCTATTTTTTATTCGAGAATGAAAATACCTAGAATTTTAGTCACCATGTTTGAACCAGAAGATCTTTGCTTACTGCTGCCTTCTTAAGTCCTCCCGGGCTAAAATGTGGTTCCATTCGTCTTTAAGAAGTAATGAAGTGGTCCCATTATTCAAGCTTGAGTCAATAGTTATTAAACATTTAATCACTTCCTTATGCCACCAACCGTTTCCTACCCCAACGCTGCAGCTTTTCGATAAGCCGATCCTGCCTAGATAAATATCATACACTGAAATATCTTACCACACTTCCACTACGACATTCTCCAAATCACTGTCAACTAGCCAGGCGTTATCAAAGTGAAAACTGTGATTTGTAGCACTAAAATCATAATGCACCATTTCAATCAACAAAGGGTTATGGTCAGAAATCGGAGCAACCAAAGCTCGACAAAAGCCATCCGTAAAAACATTAGACTAGTCCCCATTCTCCATAGCTCCGTCTAGCCTCTCACGCACCTAGTAATCTGTTCCCCATCTAGATTCCCATGTAAAAAATGAGCCTGCACTTGGTAAATCTGCAAAGTGACTGTCATGCAAAGCCTCTTGAAAGCCTTCCATGGTAGCACGTGGTTTAAGACTACCTCCAATCTTCTCCTCAACAAATGTAATATCATTATAATCCCCTACACAAAGCCAAGGGAGAGTGCTACTAGCAGCTAAGGCCCTTAAAAGATTCCATGATGCTCGGCTCCGGTCACTTTTTGGGAACCCATAGTAACCTATTAACCTCTAACTAACATCCAGTTCATCAATTTGATAATCAATAAAGTTCAAGGAATAACCCAATACAGATAGTTTCACATTGCTTTTCCACAACATAGATAAACCACCACCCAAACCCATCCTATCCACTATAAAACTGCCATCAAAATGTAAAACCCTTCAAAGCTCCTCCATACGAACTCCATGAACACGCGTCTCCAGAAGAAAAAGCACATCTGGCCTATAGCTCAAAGTAAGTTCTCTGAGCGCATTAACTGCCCGAGGATTGCCCAATCCTCGGCAGTTCCAACTAATGATTTTCATTGCTTTTGGCCATCTTGGGGCCCGAGATCAACTGTTAACTTGTGTCCTATAGAGGGTTTCACCACATGTTAGTTACCAATTGAATCCTTAAAAGGCAAAGAAACAGCAGGAACCAAAGCAAGCTTTCTAGATCATGGTCTCTTCTTAGCGTCACCTTCTTAGTCTAAAGATAAATCTTCATCAAGTCCACCAGTACTTGCTCGGCCCAAAGATTGATTATCCATGTCCATAAAGCCCATGCTAACATTACCTTCATCATTAGTTGACTTAGTATCATAAAAGGAAGCCTTAAAAACTTGGGATTTTAACGTAGAGATGTTACTATCAATGAATCTCATATTATCAGCGAGATTTGGGGGAAGAGAAGATTTTCCTTGTTCACGAAGCCATGGGCTAGCGGTCTGGAGATTCCGACTACCGGGAACTTGAATATGGTCACCCTATTTCGATTTCAGATCCTCCTTCTTCTTATGTAGCAAAGCTCATAGAATGATTCAACATGGCCAAGGCGGCCACAAATATAATAAAAAGCCGGCAAGTTCTCATATCGAAACTAAAAATAGAAAACATTCCCATTGGAGTTAACTAGTTGCTTCCTTCTTTGCAATGGTTGTCTTATATCAATTCATACACGTACTTGCATAAACTTGGAAGGTGCTATAGAGATTAATCGTGAATCATACTCAACAAAGGAGCCCACAAAGTCTCCCAAGGATTTTGCAATAGTTTCTGACAAAAAACGCGCTGGTAAGTCATGTATTTTGACCCAAAAGTCTAAAAACAATAAAGAAATTTCCAAGGGTTCTTTACCATCTGCAATGGGACTCCAAACAAGAAGATGACGATTAAAAGTCCATGGGGCGCCATTAATAACTCTATCGAGGTCCACTTGGTTAAAAAACCGAAACAAAAATCGCTTTGCTTCCAACTCTGTAATATTTACACCTTTAAGGGAGTGCCATAGGTTTGCAAAAGTGTTTTTCTTGGATTGGAAATTCACAACACTGTAGGTTAAAAACATGCCTACCATATAAAAATTGTAAATGGGGTTGGGATCCTCAGATGGTGTGTTGACAGGGAGATAATCATCCTCCGCTGCTGTTATGGACAGATGATTAAGATCTGTCTCCATGTTAGATGAACAGGGACCTCATTTAAGGTATAAAAGACAAAAGAGACGAAAAGCTACAGAGAGCATACAGAAAACCTTGACTTTTTTATTGATTTGTATTGTATATCTTTGGCTGTGATTATAATATTGTGATTACAGTACTAGTTATAATTAGAATGTCTACAGTTATAATAAAATTAAAATGCAAGTGATTGCAATAGTAGTTAATATATAAATATTATTAATAGTAGTGAAGCTATTATCATCAAGGATTTAGCTCCCCAATGTACTTTCTTTGACTTCTCCAAAGATGCTACGACCAATCTTGCCCTTATTGTCCATCCAGCCTTCCCATAGGCATGGTATCAAACCCAAGACATAACAAAGCTTTATATTAGTTAATTAACCACAAAAATAATTCAAATCAGCATGTCCTGTGAAAACAACCTTCATATCCGCTGCCTACACCATAAAAGTAAAGAAATCAGAGTTCGCATCTCCTATAAAGTATTTTCAAAAACTCGACTCGAATGAGAATCATAGGAAACCTAAGAGAGAGCTAGATACTGTAAAAAGAATTCGGTGTATAAAGGAGTTTGAATACACACTTGGGGAAAATGGGTATCGAAGCTTTGAGAGCTCCAAAAGAAGAACTTGATCTTTGATAGAATGTTTGAGCAAAAATATTTTTTCATTATCTTGTTTGGTTCTTGAATTTTCTCAGTTCCAATTTTTATCCCTGCTAATCTTGTGTTTGATGAAATGCCAAAGAGATATATTTTGTTTTATTTCATGCTAGAGATGAATAAAAAGAAGAGTCGATAGCATTTCCAGATTATCACTCTCCCTTAAGCATTTGAGGCTTATGCATGCTTCGCCAACTATGCATGTTTTTAGCTAGAAAAAAGCATTTGGCTTGACCAAGTCAAAACTAATTCATACCAAACTAAAATGTTACTATATATTGCAATTATAAAGTTAAATGCATTTAATTCTTTGCTAAAAAAAATAAAAGAGACAATCGAATTCGAGTTCTCTGGATTACCGGAGTTTTCACTTATTACTCCTTGTTGTGTAATCCATATTGGACATTGTTATTTTGACCCATTCAACCTCCTAATCAGGAGGGATATAAAGGGCGGGCAATGGTGGCTCTTGTCCCATTGGCCCAAGAGAAAAATATTAGTTTATATGTATTTTATATTTATTTGGGCATAAATTGCACCTAATTAATTAAATTATAATGGTATTTATCAATTTATCCTTCCGCAAAAGTCTCTGATCTTTTTTTTTAGGCATATGAAATAAGGTTCAGGTATCGTGCCTTCAACTTGAAGTGTTCCTGCTAGGGAATTTCCATTCAAATTTAGAATTTTCAAGTTCCTCATCTTAGCGAATTCGGAAAGCAAAAAATGAAAAGGAAATTTCAAATAGACATAGTACTTAAAGAAAACTTTGTAGTGTTTGAACTTTTCAAAAATTTCTATTTCAGTGTCTCAACAGAAAACGTTTGCAATTAAGTTTCTGAATCAATAAATTACTTGCAATCAAGGGTCTCCATCCTACATGACTTGCTGGAAATACGAATAGAACTTGTGGGACCCATTTAATGTTCAAAAATAGTTGAATAGGATGATTAGGCCTTGACACATCAGATTTGACAAGTCAAACATGTTTAGGGTAAAAAGCTGATGGTCAAAATTGCCCTTGGACCCTCAATGAGAAAAACAAATGACAAATGTCTATCTTAATAAACACTCACAGGAACTACATCAATGGAGTAATAGAATAGGATTTTTTAATAGTAATTCTACACTTCTTCTACTAATATGACAACAAGAACAACTACTATCCACAACACAGGTTATCTTCATTCTTTTCTTTATCTAATAAAATGGTAAAAATAACAACACTTGTGCCATAGCATAGAGTTGTCTGCAATATCAAACAACTATCCAAAATCAACTTTTGCTTAACATTCCAAACCAGTAGTAAGTTTATATATGGAAAATATATACAGTGGGATTTTTCAAAAAAGACTAAACCCAGCCCATTCAACCTCACTCTACACCCGAGAAGACGGTTGGTAAGATGAGGATGACGATGCCGATGAGTCATAAAATAATGAGAGCATGTTCATGGAGTTGATTGGAAGGGATAAGTGTGGGGCTTTAGTGGAGGGATGAAAACGAATCCACCAGGAGGAGGTTTAAGTTTTTGTTGTGGCTATGGAGTAAGGCAGGGAGTGAAAGGTGGTGATGAGAATAGTTAGGTCGCTGGAGAGAGTTTCTTAGGTTGTTTCTGCTATTGGTGATGGATCTTGGGTACACTAGGTCGGATCTCAATCCTCAATCCTCGTCCATCCATTTTCTCACAAAAAGTGGAGCATCGACTAGGTCATGACTCGATGGAGGGTTATTTTGCATGGAAGAAGAAGAATCAAGGGATTGGAGGCCATGAAAGTGGTGGCTAAGGGTCTATGGGCAATTGTCCATCAGTTTTTACCCTAACCATGTTTGACGTGTCAAGGCCTTACTCATCCTATTCAAGTATTTTTGAACATTAAGTGGGTCCCACAAGTCCTATTTGTGGCTCCCACAAGTTTTATGAGTGTTTCTTGCGAGCCACTTAGGATGGAGATATCTAATTGAAAATAATTTATCGGTTCAAAAATTTGATTGCAAATGTTTTTCGTTTAGACACTAAAATAAAAATATTTTAACAGTTCAAATACTAAATTTATAATTAAGCCGATAAATGAATTCTAAACATCATATTATACTTACATTTCTCTCATACCTTTTCAACATGAGATCTTTCCATTATAATACAATCTAAATAAAAATCTTTTCAACATAAAATTTCTTTCTAGCTATACCCCGAATATGAGTGGTCCCACATATCAAACCCATGAAAAAACTATTCTTTAAAAAAATATTAGGGTTTTGGCTTTATTTTTTCTAATGTATAGTCGGAAATATCATCATTTAAATTAAAACACTATTAATAATTGATTTGCTGTATAGATGAATTCAAGTGTAGATAAGTCTTTTCCTATAAATTTATGGGGTACTTTCAAGGGCTGAACTAGATTTAAAACATTAGGACCAAAATAATAATAAAAAATCTAGAGGCCAATATAGATTTTTTTCAGTTCCGGAGGTTCAAGTTTCACCAAGGACAAATCCCTATCTCTAATACTAAATGAATAAGGTCCAAAGATAAAATGGCTTCCAAATTGAAGTGAAAAAATCAACTAGGATTATTCATAAACCGTTGCAAGCTAAACCAAATCAATTTAAACCAAATTGAAACACTGATTTTTAAAATTATTGATTTGGTTTGGGTTGTAAATTTTAAAAACCAGCAATGTTATTTAATTATATTTTTTATGGACAAAACTGTCAAACTGGTATAATACTAAACTGAAAATGTAACCATTAATGAATAGATAAACATATCATATTTATGCTATCTTTCCTTATTATATTACTATTTGAAGTAATTAGTTATATTAATTTAACCTTAATATATATATATATATATATATATTACAAAAAAAATTGAAGCTACTCTAAGTGTTTGGGATATTGTAATTCAGGTATGTTACTCATGTAAACTTTTGTTTCTACATATGCATTATCGTACTGCTTTGTAATAATTTTTCAATATTTGCTTTATCTTATTACTAAATTCTTGACTTAACATGAATATTTTAATGTAGGTGAAACCGGATTATAAGTTTGTACGTGATAAAGAACTCTATTTTTTGGATAATGCTCGCAAGTTGTTTGAAAGAAATAGAGCAAATGGAGATGGTGCTAAAAGTGCAAAGGAAAAGGTTCATAAACGGCAGGCAGAAGGAGATGTAAGCATCAATGATATTGATGAGATGCAAATGAATACTGAAAATTCATTTGATCAAGTATATTCTTTCTCTAACTTCAATGCATCATCACCAATTAACAATGTACCATCAGTTGCTAGACAATCAAAAGAAACTTCTAAAGGAACTAAAAGAAAAAAGTCTGATATCATTGCTGTTGAGATAATGGAAGTGACTGCATAAATGAAAGAAATTGTAAGAGCAATTACAAATAGTAGTAAATGCATTTATTCAGCAACTGAAATTACTACAAAACTAAAAAAGTTGGGAATGGATAAGTGGGAAAGTATGGAAGCACTTGACTTTTTGAAGGACAATGAGCACTTAGTTGAAAGATTGTTTGCATGTGATGATGATATCAAACTCCTATGGCTTATGAATAAGATGGAAAAAATGAATCATTAAGATGTTTAGATGGTTACTTAAAATATTTAGATGGTTACTTTTTGTTAATTGGTGAAATGTTTAGATAGGTGGATGTCTTATGCATTAAACTATGTTGACAAGGCATACTTTTGTTAGTTGGTTTATATTTACTTGTTGCACTTTATTAGCTCTATTAATGCTTGATGAATTATTAATAGGTTTAATTTATTTATGGAAGACTTTGATGGTACTATTTTTTGTGCTAATGTTATTGCCATATCTAAAATAAAAATTGTCATTTCTCTTTTTTCTTCTTATTATATATCTATCATTATATTTTTCTAAATTTTCTAGTATTTTTTTAAAAAAGTATGAAGTTGTTATGGTACATGACTATATTTATATATTGAATCCAAATGAATTTTTAATTTTGAATATATTTTAATCTATTAATAAAAATAAAATTTAAAATTTTACAAGAACTTAACATATGAAATTTTAAATTTTAATTAAATCATTAATTAATTAATTATGGTGGAATATGAGTGTATCTATTTATATTAGTGTTTTTCACGAATTACTATATTAATGGTATTTTAGAAAATAAAGACAAATGAATTTTCATTTACAAATTGTTCCAAACATATTTTTGTGGAATTCAATTGAATTTCTTATTTTAATTTGTAGCATATTAAACATGACAAATTCATTTGCAAATGAATTATATTTGAAATTTATTTACAAATGAATTTTATGATTATGATTCATTTATTCCAAATGGGGTGTAAGAGTATCTTCAAATGTTAATTTGAATCCCTCTTTATTTAATTGTCATATAAGAAAAATAAAAGGACTTTTTTAAAAATATTTTAAAAAATAAAGACAAATGAATTTTTATTTACTAATTGTTTTAAACATATTTTGGTGGAATTCAATTGAATTCCTTATTTTAATTTGTAGCATATCAAACATGACAAATTCATTTGCAAATAAATTATACTTGGAATTTATTTACAAATGAATTCTATGATCATGATTCATTTATTCTAAACGGGGTGTAAGATTATCTTCAAATGTTAATTTGAATCCCTCTTTATTTAATTGTCATATAAGAAAAATAAAAGGACTTTTTTAAAAATATTCTCCGATGCTAATGTCTATTTAGTATATCAACCTGAGGTGTCAAAAAAGTTAAAAAAAATAAATAGATATTGTCTATTACGCTTTCTATTTTTCAGTGTTCTGAAAATCGGATCAGTCAGTGAACCGGTGAAGGTAGAAGTTCACCGAACTAGAGAATTCAACTGGGTTCAATAGGATTTTTATATATAATATTTTTAATTATATTTATTAAATAAAATTGAAAGTATAAGATAAAAAAATTTTGATATCAAATAAAAAAACATTTTCAAATTTGGCTTTTATAAGAAAAAAATAGAAGAATAAGTATATAATTTCAAACAAAAAGAACAAAATATTACCAAATTTAATATTGAAAAATTAATTAATTATAATAAAATAAAATATTATTTTTCACATTTGTATTTAAAGTTGAAAATTTTAATTATTTTAATTAATATAATAGGGCCTTGGATTAGAAATAAAAAGAGCCCAAAACTAAAAAATTATTGGGCCCAAGATTTAAGAGGTCCAAATTTTAAAAAAACCTACAATTAGAGATAAAAAATCCTTTTAAAATAGAACCAGTTTTTAACCGGTCCGGTTCACTAGTTTTTTACCGGTTTTTATCGATTTTTTTTTATTTTTTAACCCATCTTATTTTTTATGTAATCCAGACCAGACCACTGTCTGATTTTCGGATAAACCGGTTGAACCGGCTAGTTCGATCAGATTTTCAGAACCATGCTACTTTTAAAGAGTTTTTCAGATAATGTGGATATTTATTGTTCTATTATGATTAGTTGCATATTGAATTATGGGCGTTGAAAAGAAAAGAAAAAGCAGGATGGAAGAGAATTGTAGAATTAATATATTGAAGAAATTCAACGTTTATAATAGACATTAAGCTTCATAACTATTCACACCTTTTAGTATATATGACACATCAGAAACAATTCACATTAGTAACAGAGATGCTTTAATAAAATCAAAGTAATTTAATCAGATTATTATTTATCTCATTTCATTACTTTTATTTCACATCATTATATTATATATAACATAAATAATGGTAAAATTGAAAAAATAAAGTTATTTACTGCTCCTTAAAAATTTAAAATAATTTATATTTTGAACGGAAGTATAAATAATAGAGACAGTTAAAATATGAAATGCAACGACTGGCCCAAGATTGGTAAGATGCCTATGCCTGTTAGGTGATAGAAAATTGTCCAAAAAAAAATGAGGAAAACAAAAAAAAGAAGCTCATCCTCTTTGCAGTTAAAGGCAAACCAGTGGCCTTTCAAAGCAGAGAAGAAACCAAAATAATGTAACCGATATTCTATACTGTTATGCTTATGCATCAGTTTATGACCCACATACTTAGCTTTGTTATCTTTGAAGAGGCTATAAATACCACGTTCGAAGCTCATCCCACTCAAACTCACAGAAATATATAGCATAAAAGCTCAATATCTCAGTTAATTAAGCAGTTCACTTCACACACTGTAACAAGTAGCAAAAATGAAGGGAGCAATCGTCGAAGTTTTGGTTTTTGTAGCTCTTGTTCAATTCATGGTAATGCCAGGAGAGGCTGTGGATTGTGGGCAAGTGAATTCGTCTTTGGCCCCTTGCATTCCCTTCCTGACAGGAGCAGACACAGCTCCGTCAGCTGCATGTTGTGCTGGAGTAAAGAATTTGAAGGCGCTTGCTCCAACCACAGCCGATAGGCGAGCTGCGTGCGACTGTGTTAAGGCTGCTGCCTCTCACTATCCAAATTTAAGTGAAGATTCGGCCTCTTCACTCCCTAAAAAATGTGGGGTTGAAGTGACTATTCCCATCTCCAAAAACACAAACTGTCAGAAGTAAGTTCTTCTAGATCATTACTTGATTTTTGGATTTGGTTATAAATTATAATTAAGTTAAACTAATGTTCGTTTTTCCAAAATTTCTTTGTCCAGCATCAACTGAACTGAAGGCGTTTTACTGTGAGGAATAAAGATTTGGAGCCCTCGATCGGGTGTTGACTGGCATGTTCTTGATATTTTTTTTTACTATTAAATATATCTAAATAAAATATGAAAAAAAAGGCTAGTTGTATGTTTGAATCCTTTTAATTATATAAACGAAAATTCATTTCGGTATGGATGCTTTTTCCCAAATGAGAATAATTCAATAGATACCTATGAAAGATTTGTATTGATATTTGTTGAAATAATTACAAAATAGTGTTATTTAAAACGGAAAACGCCATACTATGCGGTTCGGATATAAATATAGAGTACGGCACTTTATAAATTTGCGATACGGCATACATTATATGGCAATGTATGATAAAAATTTTATAAATTTGTATTGAATTAAATTCGTTTTTAATACAACAATTACATACATTGAATTGGGTGCATTTTAAATATCAATGAACACTAAAATGTCTTGTGGAAACACAAGTTGGATATTGAGAAGCGCATTTTGCTGAGAAGGCTAAAACCTTTATGCGCTATAACTTGAACGATATTAAATCTATATTAATTATTATAATAACTATTTATCTATGATTATATATTTATAACATAAATTTAAGATGTAATAACTTAAGCTAATCCTCATTTTGAGAAATTTTTTTATTTTATAAAATATTTTTCTTTTTTACTTTGTTAATGCCCTTGGATTTTTAGCAATATAAAATGTTCATAATATTATAATTTATAACAAAAACTAATGAAAAGTTATTTATATAAATTAAATTACATTTGTTTGTAATGAGTAAAATCAACTGTACAAATACGTGCAACACACGTTGAGAAAAAAACTAACATTATATATATATATATGAGAGTTAAGACAGAGAGAAAGTTCAAAGCTCTCTCTCTGTTCAGTAACCTATTTTTCTTTTTAAGAAGTTTTTTTAGTTTTTTCTCATTTTTCTACATTTTGATTGGATACTTTCTAAATTGAATTGGCGGTTTCAATATAGAATAAAAATATTATTTATTTATATAATTACTTTTTGCTAACTATTTGTTAATAATATTTACTTTTTATATTGCATTTAAACTGCCAATTGAATTGGTAATTTTAGTGCAACATTCTCTTTATGGTAATACAAATATTATATTTGTAAACAACTTTCATTTGATATTATATTTATAATTAGTTTTTATAAGAGCATTATTTTTGTCAAAATCCCTATCATTTCTTTTCTTTCTTTTTCTTTTTTTTTTTCCTTCTATTACTCAGTGGATTATTTTTAAATTGACCCAAGGTATCCTTAGCTATTAAAATAACACAACTGACGCAGAGAAAGAAGACCCCAGTAAAAATATTCTAGCCGCAAAGCCCAAGAGGAAGATAGAAAAACTTAGAAAGGCAACTTGGGCCTAAAAATTTCAATTATGAATATCATAAATACCTAAGGTATAATAGACTTTCTGTATAGTCTGATGCAGTATTGTAAATATTCTAAAATATTCACTTTTTTTTTAATGCACTCCTAAGATTCCAATAAATTGCAGTGATAATAACACACAAATCAATCCAACTAACCTGAATGCTCTAAGCATTTACTTTATTTTTCATCTCCTTTTCTTCTCTCTCTCTCTCTCTCTCTCTCTCTCTCTCTCTCTCTCTCTCTCTCTCTCTTTACCAAACTCTTCATTTCTTATATTTCTCTCATGTCTCTTTCACCTAGTCTTTTTCCCTCCCTCTTGGATTTTTCTGATTCTCATCTTCTTCATTTTCAAATTAATAGGCCCATAGACTATTAATCCATCTTATCCTAAGATACTTCTGCTATATGCAGACGTAATATATCATCTTTAATTTTAGACCAAACAATTTTTTTGGTGTACTCGATTGTGTCATTTTAGATCGAACAGTTTTTCTGGCATGCTTGGTGGAACCATTTGAGCTTTGATAAAATATTGGGACGCCTTCAAGATCGATTAATAAAAAGGACAAGGACAAGATACAATCAAAACACAAAAATGCAATAGTCCTCCTTAACGTGTGCTTTACTCCTCTTCCTCTTCCTCTGGCCTTGCCTCTATTTCCTCCTATTCATAACTTTCCTTCTTTTGCTCTCCATGCACATATTATACACTTATATATAAACACCTCTTCATTGTTGAAAAAAAAAGGAAAGAACATCACAACTCCATTTCTCTCTAAAAACCGTACAACTCAGCATCTCCCATGGCCTATTCTTCTTCCTCTTTCAAGATCATATATCTTCTTTTTTTCCTTTTATTTATTTTGAGCTCTTGTATGGCTACTAGATCTGGTGTAACTCTTATGGCCGATAAGAGGGTCTTTATGCCATCGGAAAACAAGAATTCTAATAAAAAATTGTACAACATGAGTTTCTTATATGGGAATCGAACGTTTAACTTCTTGTTTAAAGGTGTTCCCATTCCACCTTCTGGTCCTTCAAAACGACACAACCCTCAGTCTCAACAAAATTGAGTTATTATATTTAATTATATAATTTATATTTTTCATTCTTTCCCCTCTATTTTTCAGTTTCTTGAGAATATATATACATACATTGATAGGGACGGAGCCACGTAGCATGGCCCCCCTGAAATTTTTTTTATAAAATAGGGGTAATATGGTAATTACACATTTTAAATAGTGAAAACACTTTTTGACTAAAATTTTTCTTTTCGTATTCCTTTCTCTATTTCTTTCCCTTTCTCTTTCCCTTTCCTATGCCACACCACCTAACACACTAAACCCCATTCCAATTTTTGCAGTCACAAGAACTCAGAAAGAAAACTTCAAGTAAGTTTTATTCTAAATTTTTATTTTTTATATTTTTATTATTTAATTATTGCAATTGTAAATTTATATGTTTTTTTGTCCTTCTTGACTTATTTATTGAAGGTATAAAATTGTGGCTTTGAAATTATTTATTAGTCGGAGATGATTTCTCTTTCATTGTTAATTTATTTATTGGAGGTATAAAATTGTGGCTTTGAAATTATTTATTAGTTAGAGATGATTTCTTTTTCTTTGTTAATTTATTTATTGGAGATATAAAATTATGGCTTTAAAATTATTTATTAGTTAGAGGTGATTTAGTTTTTCTTTTTAATTTTATGTGTATTATATATAAATAAAATTTATCATTGCTAATAAAAAAATGTTATTCCAAAAATTTTTTAATTGTATCTAATGATAATATTTTTATTTGTGTAGTTACTGAACAATACTTTAAAAAAAATCCACCGTTGCAAAATCTTCATCATCATCAGTTAATCAACATGTTCAACTAGCACCACCTAAGCAAGTCATTTTTGAATATCATAAGTTTGATATAGAAAATATTCCTTATGATACCATAATGACCTATCCAGCTAATGTTAGGGATTAGGTACGTAAAGCTTATTTATTAAAAGGTCCATGTCAACCACGCTATCACCAATTTCCTCATAGGATAGATGGAGATCGAAAATGAAGATTTATTTTGTCTTGGTTTGATGAATTTAATAGTTGGTTAGAATATAGCATTGAAAAAGATGTTGGATATTGTTTATATTGTTATCTTTTTTCATTTGGATGTAATGAAAGAGGTTATGATGCTTTTGTATCTGAAGGTTTTACAACTTGGCATAAGAAAGAAAGATTGAGAGGACATGTAGGAAACCATGCCAGTGATCATAATAAATATCGATTCGCTTGCCAAGATTTAATGGATCAAGCTCAACATATTGAAGTGTCTTTCTCAAAACAATCAGAACAGTCAAAGATTGAGCATCGTTGTAGGTTAAATACATCAATAGTATGTCTTTGCTATCTCTTGATGCAACGATTGGCTTTTCGGGGAAATAATAAGTCTAAAAATTCATTAAATTAAGGAAATTTAATTGAGTTATTAAAAGTCTTGGCTTCAACTAATGAAGAAATTAATAATATTGTGTTAAAAAATGCTCCTGAAAATCTCAAACTCACATCACTTGATATTCAAAAAGATATCATTAATGCAGTTGCATTTGAGACAACAAAGGCTATAATTTTAGATATGGGCGATGATTTATTTTCTATTTTAGTTGATGAATGTCGAAATGTGTCAGCTAAAGAGCAAATGGGAGTTGTCGTACGATATGTCAATAAATTTGGCTGTGTTATCAAACGATTTATTAGTATTGTGCATATACGTGATACAATTGCAACATCACTTCAAAAGGGTATTAAGTCTTTTTTCTCTACTTATGGCTTAAGTATATCTAGTTTGAGAGGTCAAGACTATGATGGAGTTAGTAATATGCAAGGTGAATTTCATAGGCTTAAAAGTTTAATTTTGAAGAAAAATTTCAATGCTCATTACATCCATTGTTTTGCCCATAAACTCCAACTCACACTTGTTACAGTTGCCAAAAAGCATTCAAGTGTATGTTCTTTTTCCAATACTATTACTCGTTTGTGCAATGTTATTGGAGGTTCTTGTAAATAGAGGGATATGCTTCGAGAAAAGCAAATGGAGAAAGTGATCGAGAGATAAGGAATTGCACAAGGTGTAATAAGAACTGGACAAGGTTTAAACCAAGAAATGACATTGAAGAGATCGGGAGATACTCAATGGGGTCCTCATTATGGTACGATAATTAATTTGATGCGTTTATTTTCTTTTGTCATTGATGTTCTTGAGTATATTGGAGAAAATGGGTATGATGATCCACAAAAGGCTGAAGCAATTGATTTGATTGATATCTTGAATCGATTTGAATTTGTCCTTGTATTGCATCTTATGAAAAAGATTTTGGGAATCACAAATGAGTTATCCTAAGTTTTACAAAATAGGGATCAAGATAAAGTGAATGCTAAACATTTGGTTAAAATATCAAAATATTGTTTGCAAGTAATTAGAGATGATGGTTGGGAATCGCTATTACTTGAGATATTAGAGTTTTCTGGTAAATACGATATAAGTGTAATAAATATGAATGATTTTAATTTAGCTAGAGGGAGATCGAAATGTAGAAGTGAAGAAGTGACAAATCTTCATTATTATCGTGTTGAGCTATATTATTCTGCGATTGATATGCAGTTTCAAGAACTTAATAATCAATTTGATGAAGTTAATACAAATTTACTTTTATGTATGGTATGTCTTGATCCTAAAGACTCAATTTTACATTTGATACGAGCAAATTGATTGAACTTGCAAAGTTTTATCCATCTGAATTTCCTCTAGTTTCTTTAATTGAACTTGAATCCCAACTTGAAAACTTCATATTTGTCATGCGTATGGATAAGAATTTTTCTAAAGTGAGTAGAATTGGAGATCTTGCAAAGCAAATTGTTGTTACAAGAAAGCATATTGTTTTTCCTTTGGTGTATTTATTAGTCAAATTGTCATTAATTTTGCTAGTTGCTACAGCCACAGTGAAAAGAGCTTTTTCAGTGGTGAAAATCATTAAAAGTTCACTTCATAATAGAATGGATGATGAGTTACTAAATGATTGTTAGTGACTTACATTAAAAGAGATGTATTTGTAACTATTGATAATGAAGTTATTATGAACAAATTTCAAACAATGAAAAATAGTCAAGGATTATTGTAATTTAATTGTAACCAATTACTTTTCAATTAAATGAGATTTTTGTTACTTGTATTTATTTTATGTATGTGACTTTTATGAAATATAATTTTAATTGGACCCTCAGTGAAATTCTTGGCTATGTCACTACACACTGAGATTGGATTATAAGAAAGTGTAATTCCTTTTTCTTTTCTTTTTCTATTTTCTTCTCTTTGGTTACTGTATAGAATAGGAGAAAAAAACTTTATTTTGATACATTGAATTAGGAATTCATTTCAACATGAAATATTATATTGGGGTAATTAATTCAATCTGTCATTGTTTAATTTGTACTTAAGAACTGAATGAATTGGGAATTAGGAATATTTGGTTATCGAAATTCAATATTTCCATTTTGATATATGTAATCAGTCTAGTGCATTACATGGAAAGAAATAAAATGTTAAATTCTTCAAAGAACTTATACAGTTGTGAACTCCCATGAACTTTTGATATTTTAAATATACTTACTACAAAACAAATGGTATCATTTAATATCTTACCATATTTATTTTAAAAAATTAATTTAAATATTTGAAAGGGTGTGAAGTATTAGATTGAATATCTAAGCTTCTATATAATTAGAAAAAAAATAATAAAATTACAATGACTCATTTTATATATTTTTAAATTAGAATTATCAACTATTGTTTAGTCAAATTAAATTGTCAATTAGATGTGGTTTGATTGGTCCTCTTACCTCCTGTACAAGATGTAAAGAGTGAGAGACCTCCCAATTTAGTGAATGTTATTCAAAGGGAAGGGTTGCTTGTAATACTCCCTATCCAGTCCTGTAGGACTAAACAGTGAATCTCACATTCTGTGTCAGAGACACTGACTAATTTGTTTAATAACTTAATATGATATTAAATTAGGAAAATATTTTATTAAAGATAAGAATACAAATCATAATACATTAGAAAATGAAAACTTTTTCTTTTGTTTTATAACTCTCTGA
Organism: Jatropha multifida; assembly: GCA_948099535.1. Classification (NCBI taxonomy): domain Eukaryota; kingdom Viridiplantae; phylum Streptophyta; class Magnoliopsida; order Malpighiales; family Euphorbiaceae; genus Jatropha; species Jatropha multifida. The sequence goes on along the minus strand of CANUEX010045289.1, from coordinate 1,045 downwards.
TAATATAACTGAGGTGACAAAATTCTGTCAATTCCTCAATGGAACCTTTAATAATAAAAAGTAAATAATCAAATTGATTTATAAAATAGTCTATCACATAAAATCCAAAATACGTTTAGTATTAAATGTCAATTTCCAAATCACTACTTACACTCTCAATAAATAATATTTATACACATGTCAAGTTCTTAATATATGCTTAAATGTCTAAAGAACATCCTCCTCATTTGATGCTGGAATATTGGATCACCTCAGTCTATACTATTTCCAATCTGCACATGAGAAAACTCATCGCTCTGAGTATAAAACTCAATGGTTCTATTTACAATTTAAATCAAATAATAATTTTAAAACATAAATCTTAAAGAGATTTTCCTTATTATAAACATTTATAAATAAGACATTAATAATCATATTTATCATTACATTAAATTTTTATTTTCAACTTGAATATTCTAATCATTTTAAAATTCAATATTCAAATTAACATACTATGAAATTTACCTATTATCAATATCACAAATTCTTTAAAATCGAGAACATATAATAAACCCAAAATCATGCAACACAACTTATTAGCTTAACTTCGGCTTAATTTCACTCGTGGTACCTTAATTATAGTGCCTATTACATTGGCATTCCTAAAATTCAATTTGTTACGCAAAAACATACAAATTTCAATTAGCGTTACACAAAAAGGACTCTGTCTAATTTTTCGTTTATCATTAAACGGAAAGTTGATATGGACAATATTAAAGTAATTCAAAATGAAAAAGCTTACTTTGTCACTTTTGCTTACCCAACTTTGTTTTATCTCTCGTCTTCTTATTATTTACTATGGACCCTCAACACATTATATCACTCTTCTTCTTATATTTATGTTAAATTCTATTTATATGGAAAAGTGAATGTTGAACAATTATTATTTGTTGTTTGAAGTGTAGCTATATTTGAATATTTTCAAAGTGTTTGTGAATTGTAATGTTACCAATGTGACTTTATTAAATATTATTATTGATTGAATATAGATATCATTATCAAATGA
>CANUEX010045253.1:0-13233 GCA_948099535.1 Jatropha multifida | reverse complement strand
GGCGTGATATCCCGATGAGCATCCTGAAAGCCAAACGAACCAGCATAACGGGAAGTAGATGTTTCAAATACTGCCCAGTAACCATAACCCAACATCTGCCAGTGCCCGATATCGCGTAATAAACGGGTCCAGACCATATCTGTAGTCGGCATTTCGCCGCCATTGATCTTAACCATTTCCGGAGTCGCCCAGCATTCCTTGAGCGCCGGGAAATCTTCGAGTGTAAATTGCTTTAAAATCAGGCGTTCTGTTTCAAGCTGCGGCGCTTGCTGTGTAATCATTGTTTCCCCCATTATTCTTAGCTCTATGATTGGTTAAATTTACCATCATGAGCGGTTCATCTCCGAAAAAATCCATAAAAAGAGGGCCATATTCGCTTCACGCCCTCAAACATCCGACAAACTTTTTATGACATCTGTAAGGGTGGGGCACTCCGGTCAGGCACTGATTTCAGCCCAGGCCTCTGCAGGATAGTGATCGCCGATTGTTCACACTGTCATAAAACATAGCCGGATGACTGACATAGCCAGTTCAGAATACAGGGCTGCAGGTTATTACGGTGCTGGCTTTCCAGCGGCGCGATGCTGGACTGCAGACAGGAGCCGTCCATCCAGAATCATTAGTCCGGCAGCCAGGATACTCATCCCGATGAGCTTATCAGCAGTCAGGGATTCGCCCAGCAACGCAAAGCCAGCCAGCACAGCCGTGACGGGGATAAGAAAGGTCACCAGCATCAGGTTGGTTGCTCCGGCGCTCGCCAGCAGACGGAAAAAAATCAGATACGCCACGGCGGTGGAGAAAATTGCCAGACCTGCAAGAGCCATCCAGCAGATGGCGTCTGCGTGCAGTAATGTATTGATATTACCATTCAGGAAAGCCACAGGTAACGTCAGCAACGCGGAGGCTGTCAGTTGTCCTGCTGCGGGTACCAGCGGTGACAGACCTGCCCGCATAAACCGCCGTCCCCAGAGGCTGGCAATGGCATAGCTGAGGGCGGCAGCCAGCACGGCAAGTTCTGCGGCCAGGCTGTGATCCTCACCGGCAAGATTTTCATGGCCCAGCATGTATGCAACGCCGCCAAAGCCGGTTAACAGGCCAACGCAACGACTCCAGGAAAGACGGTCATCTGATGTAAAACGGTGCGCCAGCAGTATGGTAAAAAGCGGCGTGGTGGCGTTAAGTATGGCTGCCGTGCCGCTGGCAATGTGCGACTGTCCCCAGGCGATAAGCAGGAACGGCAGAACATTATTAAGCAATCCCATAACCATGAAACTACCCCAGAGTTTTGCGCTGTGCTGCACAGGTGTCCGGGAGATTAACAACACGCTCCACAGTACGGCTGCTGCAAGCGTGACTCGTGCCGCCACCAGTGGCAACGGAGGGATATATCTCACCAGAATGCCGTTGAAGAAAAAAGAACCGCCCCAAAGCAATGAGAGCAGGAAAAGCAGACTCCAGTCGGAGTATTTCATGTGTTTTGCGTTCACAACAGCGTTGCTCCAGAGTGATCCCGTTGTCATACGGTATTAATAACTCTGGGATATTGGCAGTAAAAACGATTTATATTCAGCCCCGTTTTTAGAAAAACTCAACGATGCGGGACAATCTTCCTTCTCACAGGGTTCCGAGAGTGTTTGAATCCGTTGCCAGGTATCTCAATATGACCCGGACCGGAACCCCAACGGGGCCGTGAGTCTGCACATCAGAGACTTTGAGAGTCAGCCTGGCATTGTCTTTCTGGTAAATGGCTGTGGACTGGCTCCTTCCGCGGCTTGCTTCGGCGCTTACTCGCATTTCTCTCGCGCTTCGGCGAGTTTTACTGCTGGATACTCATCTAATGCGAACTTGCTGGATTTGCCGTTGTGCTTCACTTCAGGGCCGGGGCCGTTGAAGTCATTAAGTCGATAGAGTTTTTCTTTCAACCCGGCAGTGTGTGTCAGTGAGCATGGCGAGTCCTTGTCAGCTATTGCATTCACTTAAAGTGAAGATGGAAACTGAGTGTTCTCATTTCTGTCTGCGTCGTGGTGAGATTATGTGAGAAGCCATGAAAAGAAAAATCCACGCAGCTGCGTGGATTTTCGGAGGATTGTTGATGAACATGCGATGCGTGAGATCGCATGAGACAACAGAAACGAATTAGACGTTGAACAGGAAGTTCATCACATCGCCATCTTTAACGATGTACTCTTTGCCTTCTGCACGCATTTTGCCGGCTTCTTTCGCGCCTTGCTCGCCTTTGTAAGCAATAAAGTCTTCATAAGCGATGGTTTGCGCGCGGATAAAGCCTTTTTCAAAGTCGGTGTGGATTTTACCGGCGGCCTGCGGAGCCGTTGCGCCAACCGGAATTGTCCAGGCGCGAACTTCTTTCACACCGGCGGTGAAGTAGGTTTGCAGGTTCAGCAGGGCATAACCTGCGCGGATCACGCGGTTCAGGCCCGGTTCTTCAAGACCCAGTTCGGCCATGAACTCATCACGCTCTTCGTCATCCAGCTCGGCGATATCCGATTCAACCGCGGCACAAACCGGCACGACTACAGAGCCTTCTTTTTCCGCGATGGCGCGAACCTGGTCCAGATACGGGTTGTTTTCGAAACCGTCTTCATTGACGTTAGCGATGTACATGGTTGGTTTCAGCGTCAGGAAGCTCAGATAACGAATGGCTTCTTTCTCTTCTTTGCTCAGATCCAGCGCGCGCAGCATACCGGCGTTTTCCAGCTGCGGCAGGCATTTCTCCAGCGCGGCCAGTTCAACTTTCGCATCTTTATCGCCGCCTTTTGCTTTCTTGGACACGCGATGAATCGCGCGCTCGCAGGTTTCCAGATCGGACAGCGCCAGTTCGGTATTGATAACGTCGATATCTTCCGCCGGGTCAACTTTACCGGCAACGTGGATGATATTGTCGTTTTCAAAGCAGCGTACAACGTGGCCGATGGCTTCGGTTTCGCGGATGTTGGTCAGGAACTGGTTGCCCAGGCCTTCACCTTTGGACGCGCCTTTTACCAGGCCGGCGATATCAACAAATTCCATCGTGGTCGGCAGAATGCGCTGAGGCTTAACGATTTCCGCGAGTTTGTCCAGACGCGGATCGGGCATCGGTACGACACCGGTGTTCGGCTCAATAGTACAGAAGGGGAAGTTTGCCGCTTCAATACCTGCTTTGGTGAGCGCGTTGAACAGGGTGGATTTACCTACGTTGGGCAGACCAACGATACCGCATTTGAATCCCATGATGTAATTACCTTAATCTCTTGATAATCAACCCGTTGAGTAAAACGGATTGTAGAAAAGTGAATAACTTTGCCTATTATACACGTAACCGATGTAACGCGCGGCAAAATTGCCGTTGCAGTGGGGTTACTGTGCCTTAAAGGCGTGCAGGCGGTTGGTGGCTTTGGTTAAACCGTCCTTCAGCCAGATCTCTGTACAACGTGCCGCTTCGTCAACGGCTTCATCGATCAGCTTCTGTTCAGAAACCGGCGGTTTGCCCAGTACAAAACCGACAACTTTGTTTTTATCCCCCGGATGACCGATACCCACGCGCAAACGGTGAAAATTGGGGTTATTCCCCAGTTTACTGATGATGTCTTTCAGGCCGTTATGGCCGCCGTGTCCACCGCCTAGTTTGAACTTCGCCACGCCAGGCGGCAGATCCAGCTCGTCATGCGCGACAAGGATTTCATCCGGATTGATGCGATAAAAAGTCGCCATCGCCGCCACCGCTTTGCCGCTCAGGTTCATAAAGGTGGTCGGCACCAGCAGACGTACATCTTCGCCCGCCAGATTAATGCGCGAGGTATAACCGAAAAATTTCGGTTCATCGCGCAGCGGAGCGCGCGCGCGCTCTGCCAGTAAATCGACATACCAGGCGCCCGCATTGTGGCGTGTCGCAGCGTATTCAGCGCCAGGGTTCGCCAGCCCGACAATCAGTTTAATCGTCACTTTTTATTCCTGACCAGGTCAATATCCGGCGCGTAGTTTACGTTGTGCGGGGCGCGATGACAAAATTCTCACGGTATCAGGTGGAAAATGATAATGATTGCTCACCTCAATCATTCGAAATTCAAGTAGTTCAATCGCTTATTTGTAAATTTCTGTTAGTCAAACATATGTAATTGTGATCGTGCCCGCAACCGCCAAAAAGAGCACTGTCTATACTTTATTCACAAGGATTGGGGTTTTCCCATCCAACCCGTCGTTCCGGAGGTGACATATGAAACGCAAAAACGCTTCGTTACTCGGTAATGTGCTCATGGGGTTGGGGTTGGTAGTGATGGTTGTCGGTGTTGGTTACTCTATTCTAAACCAGCTTCCACAGCTTAACCTGCCGCAATTTTTTGCGCACGGCGCGGTACTCAGTATCTTCCTCGGAGCTGTTCTCTGGCTCGCAGGCGCCCGCGTAGGAGGCCATGAGCAGGTGTGCGATAAATACTGGTGGGTTCGCCACTATGACAAACGCTGCCGCCGTGACCGGCAACATCACAGCTAAAGATGAATTTTTCAATAACGGCTCCTGAGCGAGCCGTTTTTTTTTGTGTTCTGCTTGACCCTCACGTAACGTCAGGCCGGAAAGTCCGGTCTGTGGAGAAGAAGGGGGAAGCCATGTTGATTCAGGTTGGAGAGTTGTCGCGGCGGGCGGGAATCAGCGTGCGCACGCTGCATCACTATGAACATATTGGTTTGCTGCTGCCTTCTGCCCGAAGTGCCGCCGGTTATCGGCTCTATAACCTTGCTGATGTGAAACGCCTGCATATGATTCAGGCGCTGGCGAAATCAGGAATGGAACTGGCGGCAATTAATGATTATCTGGCGCAGGAGACGCGTCCGCTGGCGGAATTGCTGGATCAGCAAATTACAATGCTTGATAAGCAAATGCGTGACATTGTCACATTACGTCATCAGCTCATAGCTTTGCGTGACGGTCTTGCCAGCGGTGCGGAGCCTGACCTGGAGTCATGGCTACAGACACTGGAGATGATGAAAATGTACGATCGTTGGTTTACCCCGCAAGAGCTACAGGAATTGCCGTTTGCCACACCAGACGAGACGCGGGAGCAGGCCTGGGCCGAAATGGTGAGTGAAGCGCAGAAATTGTTGTCAGAAAATTGCCCGCCGGACGATACGAGTGCGATGGATCTGGCGACGCGCTGGATGAGCCGTCTTGAAGACGATACGGCGAATAAGCCGGAGTTTCTTACCCGCTTAAACGAGATGCACAGCGTCGAACCACAGATGCGCGAGCAAACCGGCATTACGCAAAGCATCGTCGATTTTATTACCCGCAGTTTCGCAGAAAGTAAACTCGCTATCTGGCAGCGTTATCTGTCGCCGGAAGAGATGGCCTTCACACGGGCCCACTATTTTGACCGCATGATGGAGTGGCCGCCGCTGGTGGCAAAACTGCATCTCGCCCAGCGACAATCACTGGATCCGCAATCGGAAGAGGCGCAGGCACTGGCGCAAAACTGGCTGGCGCTGTTCCAGTCTTACGCCGGAACGGATGTGCAGACGCAACAAAAGTTTCGCACTGCGATGCAGCAGGAACCACACCTGATGAAGGGGACATGGATGACGCCCGAAGTGCTGCAATGGCTACAACGGGCGATAGAGGTGATGATGCGGAATCGTTATTCCGCATCCGGTTCACAGATCGGCTAATGCCGCGTCGCGATTAGGGAAGAAAGACAGTCGGCCAGGGATGGGCTGCACACCGGCGCGCGCCAGCGTGCGTAACGGCTGAAACTCCAGATTGCTGACACGCAGCTCGGTACCTTCCGGCAGGCGGGCAACAAAACGGCGGAAAGCATCCAGCCCGCCAGCATCGAGCACCGGCACGGCATCCCACTTCAGCACGACAATTCGCTTACCGGCGATGCGGGTTTCCAGATCGCTGAACACACCTTCCGCAGCGGCAAAGAACAGCGGGCCAATAACGCGCAGCACCAGCACGTCATCCGGCACGCTGACATTCACTGCCGCCAGGTGCGTCATCCGCGCAATGCGGCGCATAAACAGCAGCGAGGCCAGCACAATCCCGACGCTAATGGCGATAACCATATCGAACAACACCGTCAGCGACATACACATCAACATCACCACAATGTCATCGGCGGGCGCGCGACGCAGCAGATCGATCACTTTGTGCGCTTCACTCATATTCCACGCCACCATTAACAGCAGCGCGGCCATCGCCGACAGCGGCAGCCAGGAGAGCAGAGGCGCCAGCGCCAGTAATGCCAGGATCACCAGCAGTGCGTGGATCACGGCCGAAATGGGCGAAGTGGCACCCGCGCGCACGTTGGCGGCAGAGCGGGCAATCGCTGCCGTCGCGGTGATACCGCCAAAGAACGGCGCGATAATATTCCCCATGCCCTGGCCAATCAGTTCGCTGTTGGCTTTGTGTTTGGTGCCGGTCATTCCGTCCAGCACCACCGCGCAGAGCAGCGATTCAATGGCGCCCAGCATGGCCATCGAAAACGCGGCGGGCAGCATCGCCTGGAGTGAGTTCCAGCTGAGGGTGAAATTCGAACCCGGCAGATCCCACGGCAATACCAGTTGCGGCAGAAGCTGAGGGATACCGTTGCCCTGTGTGCCATCTGCCAGCGTGTACTGGAACTGGGAACCGATAGTAGCAACATGACCGCCGAGCAGGTTCACCACCAGCATAACCGCACAGCCAGCCAGCAGCGCAGGCAAGTGGCCGGGCAAACGTAAGCGTAAGCGCGGCCAGAGAACCAGCGTTGCCAGTGTTGTCACGCCGATTGCTGCATCGCCAAAATTAATGGTGGGCAGCGCCATCACCAGTGCGCCAACTTTTTGCAGGTAATGTTCCGGGACATGCGTCATATGCAGCCCGAGAAAATCTTTAAGCTGCATTGTGGCGATGGTGATACCAATACCAGAGGTAAAACCGAGCGTCACGGAAAGCGGAATATATTCAATCAACCGGCCAAAACGCGCCAGCCCGAAGAGGATCAGGAACACCCCGGACATCAACGTGGCAACCAGCAGGCCCGCAAGGCCAAACTGTTGTGACACCGGGTAGAGGATCACCACAAACGCAGCGGTCGGGCCGGAAACGCTGTAGCGTGAACCACCGCTCAGGGCGATAACGATACCGGCAATCGCCGAGGTATACAGGCCATATTGTGGCGCGACACCGCTGCCAATCGCCAGCGCCATCGACAGGGGAATGGCGATAATCCCGACGGTGATACCGGCGATGAGATCGCGGGTAAAGCGAGCCATCGTGTATTTTTCTTTCCAGCACGCCTCAATTAACGCGCGGAAAGGCAGAACATGTGGAGTGAAAAATTTATTCACGATGTTATTTCATCCTGGAGGTGGAAATTAATAACGACTTAATAAATCATACAAATGACATTCAAAGATAAAAAAACCCGCCGCAGCGGGTTTTCTATTCAGCAGCGATTAATGTTCGAACATCGCAGAAATAGATTCTTCGTTGCTGATACGACGGATAGCTTCGGCCAGCATGCCAGACAGCGTCAGCGTACGTACGTTCGGCAGCGCTTTGATCTCTTCGCTCAGCGGAATGGTGTCGCAGACTACCACTTCGTCGATCACGGAGTTGCGCAGGTTATTCACCGCATTACCAGAGAAAATCGGGTGCGTCGCGTAAGCAAATACGCGTTTTGCGCCACGCTCTTTCAGCGCTTCTGCCGCTTTGCACAGCGTACCACCGGTATCGATCATATCGTCAACCAGTACGCAGTCGCGGTTAGCCACGTCGCCGATGATGTGCATCACCTGAGAGACGTTAGCGCGCGGACGGCGTTTGTCGATGATCGCCATATCGGTATCGTTCAGCAGTTTGGCGATAGCACGGGCGCGAACCACGCCGCCAATGTCCGGAGAAACCACGATAGGGTTGTCCAGGTTCAGTTGCAGCATATCTTCGAGCAGGATCGGGCTACCGAACACGTTATCAACCGGCACATCGAAGAAGCCCTGAATCTGTTCAGCATGCAGGTCAACGGTCAACACGCGGTCAACGCCAACGCTGGAAAGGAAATCAGCAACGACTTTTGCGGTAATTGGCACACGGGCAGAACGTACGCGACGGTCCTGGCGGGCGTAGCCGAAATAAGGAATGACCGCGGTGATGCGGCCTGCGGAAGCACGACGCAGCGCATCAACCATGACAACCAGTTCCATCAGGTTGTCGTTTGTGGGAGCACAAGTGGACTGGATGATGAAAATATCACCACCGCGTACGTTTTCATTAATTTGTACGCTGACTTCGCCGTCGCTAAAGCGACCTACAGCGGCGTCGCCGAGAGAAGTGTACAGGCGGTTGGCAATACGTTGTGCTAGTTCCGGGGTAGCGTTACCAGCAAAAAGCTTCATATCAGGCACGAGAAGAACCTCAGGCATGCGTCCAGTGGTGGATAGAATACGCCAGAATGTGCGGTCAGGGCGAAATTCTATCCATGCGGTGTATTAAAGAGCGCGATGCAACGTCTGGAACATGTGACGTTGTCACCGGAGCTCAGCTTGCCCGGCGATGGTTTGTGCTAGCGGCGAGAGGTTGACGCCTCGCGCGACAAAACCGTGCAGCCATTCCGGGGCTTGCTCAAGCACCTGACGAGCGGCGGATTCGGTGTCAAATTCGGAAAAGACACAGGCTCCTGTGCCAGTCAGGCGCGACGGCGCGTATTCTAACAGCCAGGAAAGCGCGGCATCAACCTCGCGAAAACGTTTTCTTGCGATAACCTCGCAATCGTTGCCGAATTCACAATTTAGCAACGTTTCGATTGACCGCTTCGGTGTCGCTCTTGGTAACTCGGGATCTTTGAAAATGACCGGCGTGGGAATGCTGACGCCCGGATGCGCCACCAGATACCATTTCTCTGGTGGATTAACCGGCGTCAGGATCTCGCCAATTCCTTCAGCAAAGGCCGCATGCCCGCGCACAAATACCGGGACATCCGCACCCAGTTGCAGGCCAAGCGCTGCCAGCTCATCAACGCTCAGTTGGCAGCCCCATAAATGATTCAAGGCAACCAGCACGGTCGCGGCATTTGATGAACCGCCGCCAAGGCCGCCGCCCATTGGCAGACGCTTATCAATCGCAATATCGGCGCCGCTGCCCTCAGGATAACGCCCGGTTTCGCGGGCGCGTTTAATCAGCAAACGTGCAGCGCGCACGATCAGATTCTCTTCGTCAGGCACCCCGGCAACGGGGGTTAACAGACGGATTTCACCGTCGCTGCGCGGTTCGATGGTCAGCGTATCGCCATAATCGAGAAACTGAAAAAGCGTCTGTAAGGTGTGATAGCCGTCAGCTCGCTGGCCGGTAATGTATAAAAACAGGTTAAGTTTCGCCGGAGCGGGCCAGGTTGTCATTTTACAATCCAGTTATCCATCTTTAGCTTGATACGCTGGCTGCCGTCGCTCAGCTCCATATTTGCAGGCATTGCCGGCTGGGTTTTGCTGTCATATCCGCCATAAACGACTTTCCAGCTTTTACCGCCCTGGCTGTAGTTCAGCTCGCTCAGGCGATACTGATCGTCAAGTTTGTAATCGGTGGCATTACCCGGCAGACCGAGGATCCACTGGCGCAGGCTATTGAGCGGGATAGGCATGCCGGTCAGCTTGCCGATCATCTCTTCGGCATCGTCAGCGGTATAGCGCTGGCCTTTATTATCGACCAGTTGCACATTGCCCGGCTGCGCATTCAGCTCCAGTTCGGTGCTGCCCAGCGGGTTGGTCAGCAGCAAACGGTAACGATCTTCGCCTGTCTGCTGCCAGAAGAAGCGGGCGTAGACTTTTTGCTGATCGGACAGGTAAGCGAAGGCACCGCGCGTCTGATACTGACTTAATGCGCGCACCTGCTGCTGATGCTGACGCCACTGCGGCGAATCCGGGCTTTGCCCCGGTCCTTTGGGCGCGTTGAGCGTACAGGCGGTCAAAACGAGGCTGGCCAGCGGCAGCAGGCGAATAAAGCGGAAGTCCGACAGAGTCATAACGATGACAAATCCTTGAGAGAGGTTGCGGTGATTAGGCTTAATGCTAGCGCCGCACTGTAACAGCGTCTACGTTCAAGTTGTCTTAAATCATTAAAATACCAATTACTCCGAAAGGAGAGTCTCTCTTTTATTGACCGTGCGCATCCTGTATGATGCGTGCAGTCTAACCTTATCAACGTTGGTACTATTCCCGCGCTCATGACCCTTTTAGCTCTTGGCATCAACCACAAAACGGCACCCGTTTCGCTGCGAGAACGCATTGCATTTTCGCCGGATACGCTTGACCAGACGCTGGAAAGCCTGCTCTCGCAGCCGATGGTGCAGGGTGGAGTGGTGCTTTCAACCTGTAACCGCACCGAGCTTTATTTGAGCGTCGAAGAGCGGGAAAACCTGCGTGAAGCGCTGGTTCGCTGGTTGTGTGATTACCATCACCTGAGCGAAGAGGAAGTGCGCCAGAGTCTTTACTGGCATCAGGATAATGACGCCGTCAGCCATTTAATGCGCGTAGCGAGCGGGCTGGATTCTCTGGTGCTTGGCGAGCCGCAAATTCTCGGTCAGGTGAAAAAAGCCTACGCCGATTCGCAGCGCGGGCACGACAATGCCAGCGATCTGGAACGCATGTTCCAGAAATCCTTCTCCGTTGCTAAACGGGTGCGTACGGAAACCGATATAGGCGCCAGCGCCGTGTCGGTCGCCTTTGCCGCCTGTACGCTGGCGCGGCAGATCTTTGAATCCCTCTCGACGGTTACCGTATTGCTGGTTGGCGCGGGCGAAACCATTGAGCTGGTTGCCCGCCATCTGCGCGAACACAAAGTGCAGAAGATGATCATTGCTAACCGTACGCGTGAACGCGCGCAGGTGCTGGCGGAGGAAGTCGGCGCGGACGTTATCTCCCTGAGCGAAATCGACGAGCGTCTGAAAGACGCTGATATTGTTATCAGTTCTACCGCCAGCCCGTTGCCGATCATCGGTAAAGGGATGGTGGAACGTGCGATGAAAGCGCGACGCAACCAGCCGATGCTGCTGGTGGATATCGCCGTGCCGCGCGACGTTGAGCCGGAAGTGGGGAAAGTGGCCAACGCTTATCTCTACAGCGTCGACGATCTGCAAAGCATCATTCAGCATAATCTGGCGCAACGTAAAGCCGCTGCGGTGCAGGCGGAAACCATTGTCGCCCAGGAAACCAGCGAATTTATGTCATGGCTGCGCGCGCAAAGCGCCAGCGAGACTATCCGTGAATACCGCAGCCATTCCGAAGCCGTGCGCGATGAGCTGACCGCTAAAGCGCTGGCTGCGCTGGAGCAGGGCGGCGATCCGCAGGTTATCATGCAGGACCTCGCGTGGAAGCTGACTAACCGGCTGATCCACGCCCCAACCAAATCTCTTCAGCAGGCCGCCCGTGACGGGGATGATGAGCGCCTGCATACTTTGCGCAACAGCCTCGGGCTGGATTAGCACAACACCACTCTCTGATTATTAAAAGGTGCATTTACGCCTATGAAGCCTTCTATCGTTGCCAAACTGGAAGCCCTGCATGAACGCCATGAAGAAGTTCAGGCGCTGCTGGGTGATGCGCAAACTATTGCCGACCAGGATCGTTTCCGTGCGCTGTCGCGGGAATATGCGCAGCTAAGCGATGTGTCGCGCTGTTTTACTGACTGGCAAAAGGTTCAGGAAGATATTGAAACGGCACAGATGATGCTCGACGACCCGGAAATGCGTGAAATGGCGCAGGAAGAGTTGCGCGATGCGAAAGAGAAAAGTGAGCAACTGGAGCAGCATTTACAGGTTTTACTCTTGCCGAAAGATCCGGATGACGAACGCAATGCCTTCGTTGAAGTGCGCGCGGGTACGGGCGGTGACGAAGCAGCATTATTTGCCGGCGATCTGTTCCGCATGTACAGCCGCTACGCGGAAGCCCGCCGCTGGCGCGTGGAGATCATGAGCGCTAACGAAGGCGAACATGGCGGCTATAAAGAAGTGATCGCCAAAATCAGCGGCGAAGGCGTCTACGGGCGTCTGAAGTTTGAATCGGGCGGCCATCGCGTGCAGCGCGTCCCGGCGACCGAATCACAGGGGCGTATTCACACTTCGGCCTGTACTGTTGCCGTCATGCCGGAGTTGCCTGAAGCTGAGCTACCGGATATCAACCCGGCGGATCTGCGTATTGATACTTTCCGCTCCTCCGGGGCTGGCGGCCAGCACGTTAACACCACCGACTCGGCAATCCGTATTACCCACCTGCCGACGGGGATTGTGGTCGAATGCCAGGACGAACGTTCACAGCATAAAAACAAAGCCAAAGCGATGTCGGTGCTGGGCGCGCGTATCCACGCGGCAGAGATGGCGAAACGCCAGCAGGCGGAAGCATCAACCCGCCGCAATCTGCTGGGCAGCGGCGATCGCAGCGATCGCAACCGCACATACAATTTTCCGCAGGGGCGCGTTACCGATCACCGCATCAACTTGACGCTCTACCGTCTTGATGAGGTGATGGAAGGCAAGCTCGATATGCTGATCGAGCCGATTGTGCAGGAATACCAGGCCGATCAACTGGCGGCGCTTTCCGAGCAGGAATAATGGACTATCAACAGTGGTTGCGTACGGCGATAAGCCAGTTGCAGACGAGCGAAAGCCCGCGCCGCGACGCTGAAATTCTGCTGGGGTTTGTAACCGGCAAAACGCGCACCTTCATTCTCGCTTTTGGTGAAACGGTGCTTACGGCGGAACAGCAGCAGCAACTGGATGCGCTGCTGGCGCGACGTGCGCTTGGCGAACCGGTGGCGCATCTGGTCGGTGAGCGCGAATTCTGGTCGCTGCCGCTGTTTGTTTCTCCGGCGACGCTGATCCCGCGCCCGGACACGGAGTGCCTGGTTGAGCAGGCGTTAAACCGTCTTCCCGCTTCGCCGTGTCGCATTCTCGATCTGGGTACCGGCACCGGCGCGATCGCGCTGGCGCTGGCCAGCGAACGGCCGGATTGCCACGTTACTGCCGTCGATGTGGTTGCTGAAGCGGTAGCACTGGCGCAACGCAATGCGGAACACCTGGCGATTACCAACGTCAATATCCTGCAAAGTCGTTGGTTCAGTGCGCTTGCAGGGCAGCAGTTCGCCATGATTGTCAGCAATCCTCCCTATATTGACGAGCAGGATCCGCATCTCGCGCAGGGCGATGTCCGTTTTGAACCGCTGAGCGCGCTGGTGGCAGCCGATCATGGTCTCGCCGATTTACAGACCATCATTTG
>CANUEX010045239.1:0-13458 GCA_948099535.1 Jatropha multifida | reverse complement strand
AATTTGTTGACATTCTAATTGGGAAGTCCATGATTTGTTAAATATTTGTCATCAATATTTTCTCCTATAGCCTATAGGTGCATGCGTCTAGACCAAGAAATAGCACAACTTGTCTTTGAGTACACTTGGAGAAGATTCAATTATTCGTGAGTTAAGTTAGTGATAATAATTTGGATTTAATTTCTCATTTCTGAATAATATTTTATTTTCAACATCGTTTATGGTTTATGAAAGATATAAAATTCTAACATGAGTTCTTTTTATGTACAATCTAGACATTCTTATTTTGAATTTTGATGCTTAATTATTATGGAACAAAAGAGCAAAGCAAGGATATATGTTTTTTCTTTATGTGGATGAGAGGATGATAAGTTACCACAATCAGTAATAATAAGTTGACTACATTTATTTATTATCTCCACATTTAGTGAAGCAATCTTATTAATTAATTTGTTGCCTTGAACGTTTACTCTCTCTATTGTGATAAAAGCATAGGAAGCACAATAAAATGGAGGCCAATAAATTTGGACTTAAGCAGATATATATAGTTCGCCAGAAACCTAAGCGGCCTAGTTTATCTCCGTGCAATGGGACAATTCACTAGAGGCTTAAGCGGCCCAATTATCTCCGTCCAATGGGACACGTTCACCAGTGGCCTAAGTAGCCCAATTTTCTCTGTCCAATGGGACAGTTCGCCAAATGCCTAAAGCAGCCTAATTTTCTCCATCTAATGGGACAGTTCACTAAAGGTCTAAGTGACCCAATTATCTCCATCTAATGGGACACGTTCGCCAATGACCTAAGTGGCCTAATTTTTTCCGTCCAATGGGACAGTTTGCCAAAGGCCTAAACGGCCCAGTTTTCTCCGTCCAATGGGATAGTTCGCCAGAGGCCTAAGTAACCCAATTATCTCCATCGAATGGGACAGTTCGCTAAAGATCTAAGCAGCCCAATTATCTCCATCCAATTGGACAGTACGCCAGAAGCCTAAGCGGCTCAGTTTTCTCCGTCTAATGGGACAGTTCGCCAGAGGTAATCTGAACAATCTAGCCTAATCTTTTGAATCTACAAGTTGAGATATATAACCTTCACCATTTAACTTAACGGACACAATTGATAAGTCATCATTATCCATTGAAGTGAAAACTCCCTAGGCATATATTATAGATAAAATCGTTGGTCTGAATAAACCATTAACTTGTGAAAATATTATTTATTATACATACTTAGACCGCCCAACATTTTAAATAATGATATGCTCAAAAAATAAAAGAATAAATAAAAAAGCTAAGTAAATAAAGAAGACTACAAATTAAAAACTCTCTCTTCATTAAGTTCAAATTCTTTATATTAACAGTTACAAAATTTCTACAATAAGTTATAAATAAAAACGCTCTACAAATATTACATTTGGATATAAATGACCAAATAATTGATGGGAGACTACTGTTAACATATAATAATAAATTATTCTAATTAAATAAATAGACTCCTAAAATAACTCTAAATAGAAAATAAATCAGGATTGAGAATTCTTGATACGGACTATTCAGACTCCACTATATATACGCTAAACATACCCTAAAATCGGGCTATTCACAATCAATCTCTCCCAAAATTCGAAGAGTTTAACAATAACTATTACTTGTGTTGAAGTTTTTGATAAAGTGCTTTTGTTTTTGTGAGAAAGAAGAAAACAAGACAGATTCTAACCACTAACAATTTTTCAATTTCTAATGCTAACTAATAGTAATTTCAATCTACAACAAATGATATATTTACATTAAGTTTCAACTTTCCTACACAAAGTTTCTCTCAAACAGAATGTAAAGCATCACCCATATCTCCATTAATACACCTTAATCCATTACAACACACAGCCAATGGAAACATGCTCCAATCACCCATACAATAAGGTAAAAATGGAAATCTTACTTTTAAAATTTCAAAACTTTACATTCTAAAAATTAATTTATTTCTCATTAACCATAGGGACCACAAAGTATTGTAGAACAGCAGTTCCCTGTGAAGGTAAATCTCCCATTGCCAGCCTAGATCAACCAAATTATTAGAAAGGACTCTAGACACATTTCACCACTTTGGGATAAACATCTATATTTTTTCTATTGTCTCACATAGTAATAAAGAATGATTCACGGTCTCAAGTTTCAAATTACAAATAGAACACATACAATCATGGACATTTTGAAAAATATTTTTTCTCGTATTTTGACTGTATTGATAAAAATTTCAAAATGAATAAAAACAGGAAAAAAGTTTGATAAATTTAAAAACCTTAAATTCATATAGTAAAAAATGTTATTTTAATATAATATTAATGATACTCTTAAATGATGTTATTAATTCTCATTAATTATTGTAAAACAAAAAAGGTTTATTATTTCAAAGAATATGAAAGACATTATTAATTTAATTAATTATTAAATAAAGAAAAATATTTCTAATGTTTAAAATTACAAAATAATCGAAATTGTTTCATAATGCCAGCATCTTTAATTTATATTTCTTTTATATTCTATTCTTTTACTGATCATTTGTTTCATTAAATTATTTCCAAATTCATATCAAATCTTAAAACTTCCCAGCAGGCAGTGGCAAAAGCCTAAAGCGAGCCATCTTCTTAGCTGATACCTTTTTGCAGTTTCTTCCAAAACTAACAGAATGCAAATCAGAGGTGCCTGCTCAAAGCTGGGGCTTCAATTCTAGTCATTATAGGCATAGAGGACATAGACATAGTCGACGGAGATCTACAACTTGTATAACATGGAAGGTATATTCTCCTCTCTACAACCCTAAGTTCTCTCTCTTTTGACTTGTTTTTACTTCACTCTGAATTTGATTTGACTCTTCTGATTTTTACTATTTTGGAAGTCTGATTATTGGGTTTTCTTTTCTTAAATTCAATATTCTTAATTCTGTTTTAATTTTTTTTTTCTTGTTCTGGTCTCTTAAACCTCAATTGCCTACCGTATTCTTGTTGATTTTTTGTTTTACTTTTCCATGTAATTATCATGCGGTTTCATCTTAAGTTCTTAAGTTCTGTGTTGGGTTAGCTGAATTAGTTACCAGGCAGTGTCTACACCCATATTATTTTCGGTTTTTCATAACTCATAGTGTAATGTAGATTCAAATCACTCCTTGTTGACTGGAACTTTCATTAATGTGGTTTAATTTGGTTTTCTATTTGGGCACTGTCTTTTATATCAGTAAATTCTTGTTGGTCTTTTGTTTTTGTTTTTGTTTTATTTTATTTTCTGCATACATTTCTGTTAAAAATTTAAACTTAGGCTAATAAAAGCTTTAAATATCCAGAATTCCGAGGTTGAATATCTATAAATAGAAATATGCTGTAGAAACTTTAAAATTTGCAAACTACAATTCTAAGATCATGGGAATATTAGCATACATGTACAACAGGAGTACCTTTGGCTTTGGTAAATGGGCTGCGGGTGCCAATTCAGGCAACTCCTAATAGTTGGTTGCTGGAAGCTGACTGACGACTGTAATTAACAAGCTTTTTTTTATAGGACCAGTACTATTTGGAGCTTGAGGGTCCTAAACTGAAAGCTTGATAAATTATTTTTTTTTGTTGGTGATTATACCATGCTTGATATAATTTTGCAGACCCATGATGTAAAGTGGGATACATATATGTTTAAATGCATAACCACATTAGTGATTTGATTAATTTATGTGATGAAGTATCTCAGAGAAAGAAACTAAATCCTGTTAATCATGGAATCTTGTTCGGATTCCTTATTTATGGTGATTAAAAAGTCTTGTAGTAGTTTTTTTTTAAGGAATGGTTTTGTAGTTGAGTTCATTCTCTGAATGAGGAAACTGTTTTGGGGGAAATGTAAAGGAAGAAGAAAAGGAAACTTCAGATACAAGTTTGAAATTTCTGATGATGGCAACCTATATCAGATCTATACTAGGAACTTCACCATGGCGTCAGAGTGAACTGGGTGCTTGGGTGAGGCAATACACAGCCTAAGCTTGATGCCTTGGGCTAGGCCAGGTGATTCTAGATGGTAAATTTTGCCTTTGAGAGTTTGAAGGCAATAAATGCTGAGGAAGGGGGATGTTTAGGGAAGCTGCATTAGATTGACATCTACATCTAAGCTTTTTTGGATATGATGGAAAATTAAATATTCTTAGGATTGTCATACTAGAAATTTGTGTTTATTAGGTTATCTAATTTGGTTTTTGAGATATTTTATGTTCATTTTATTTGAATAATGATCTTTTGCTGCTCATGCAATTATATTCAACTGGTTTTTGTATGGAAGGTTTGGTTTGATGATGTTTTCTAGTGATTTAATCTTCTGTTAATTGTTTGGTATAAGATAATTACTCTCTCCATCTACAGATGATAGTCCTTATTCCTTTTTGGACTGTCCAAAAGAAAAAAAAAAGTCCATTGTCCCTTAAGCGACCAGATTTTGATTTTTTTTTTTTAACTCATAATTTTGGTGTCGCCTTCCCGTATGAATCTAGATGAGTTATTCTGAAAGCAAGTTACTCTGGTACAATATAATAATTTTATGTTCAAATCCCATGATGTCTGATTTTAGGCTTGGAAAATAACTTGATGGCGTGATTAGATAGGTTGAGATTGTTATGTCAGTTCATGTCTGTTCTGGGTCATTAGTTTCTTGCCACAATGGAAAAGTTCTACATTGTAACATCAAGTGGTTGGAACTGCACGTCTGATGAAAATTATGATCCCAAACAAGGTGGAATGGAAGCTTAGATGGAAATGGTCTTGAACAAGGCATTATCTCCTGGCTCTCTTCTTCTATTTTTTTTCCCATCTTCAGTTCATAGTTCATGGAAACATGCAAACAAATTTGGTTTCATTGATAGAAGATCTATTGTGGATTATAGTTGTAGGAATTGATTTAAAATGCGTGATATTGCCTAAGTGGTATTGAATGTCTACAACCTGCTTTATATACTTCATACTTTTACTAGCTGCATTATTTGGCATGTTATCCTGGTTACTTCACTCTGCTGTTTTTAAACTTCTTGTTGTTGAAATGGTATGCCTTTCTTTTGATACTATTTGTGTGTTTATATATATATATTAAATCTTTTTGACCTTTCGTTTGAATCTGAATGGCATCATTTGTTTTATTATAATTAACTTTTAACTGCTTAGAAAGCATGGATTCAATTGCAGTCATGAGGGGGGGGGGGGGGGGGGCGGGTGGGTGGGTAGGTCAAATTATGGCTTTTAGAGGATGGTGGCCAAAAATGCTTATGGATTTTTTTAAAACATCTATAAGAAAAAAGAAAGGAGTACTATATTGGGTAATAACAGTAATAGCAAAGTATAACATGTAGCAACAGGGTATTATGTCATCGTCCTTCTCAAATATATGGGGTGAAAAAGCCTATGATGCAATTGTAAGCCAAAATACTGATAACAGCCATTATGTTACATAACCTGTTTATAGCCTCAGGCTTGTGCTTCTGATTCCAAAAGCTTAACTACAACATTTATATTTCACATTCTTGAACTTTTTTTTGTATTTACTGCATATCTTCTGACTTTTCTGCTTGCTTTGATCACTGGGAATTTGGTGATGCACCATATTTGTGTTGGCATTATACACTTTTTAAATTTATAAACAATTCTTGTCCGAATAAACAATAGATATTGATAACCTGTTATTTGACAGGTGCATCCCCAGACCAGGAATCCGTAGGATCTGGGACTAAAAGGTCTAATGTATCATCTGGCAGGTCTCGTAGCCGTAAAGAATTTCTCTATAGGTTTCTGGACAGTGAAATTCTGACTGCCAATCTTGAGGACTGGTTTGGATCCATATTGGAAAAATCAGCAGCCAAGAGGTCTGTGTTTGATGTCCCTTTTGAGTTGATAGAACTTCAAAAGTTTGACTATGCATTGGAAGGAGTTTCATTTCAGCAGCTTATTCGAATGCCTAATGCTATATATGGATCAACATCTGATGCTGTAGAAGCAACTGCTTATCTAGCTATTGAAGATTTTCTACATGCGAGTATGAAGGGTTTGTGGGAGGCATTTTGGAGTCAGGATGATCCCATGCCTTTCTCCATTTCCTGTCTGTACAATGCAAACTTAAAATTCTACCAGGCTGAGAAAGCAATAGCTAATGGAAAGCTTGGAGGACTTTGTGCCACTGGTATATTGCTGAACAACCCTAGACATCCGCATGGGAAATGGGATCAAATTCTTGAATTGGCACTTCTGAGGCCTGATATTAGAAGCCTTTCTTCTTTGGGAATCGATGAGCAGCCTTCCCTCTCTGTTTTGGGTGAGGCTCTCTTCTATGCTATACGCATGCTATTGTCAAGAAGCTTGAGCAGGCTGAATTTTTCTGGGAGTTCAAACTGCGTCTTTGTTCTTCTTGTTGATTCTCAATATGGTGGGGTTGTTAAAGTTGAAGGAGATGTAAATAAAATGGAGTTTGATGTGAATAATGTTTATGAGTGTTCTGCAGATTGGATAAAGAAACATTCTAGAGTTTCAGTCTCTCCAATTGATAGGATCTGGAACAAGCTTGGAAATGCCAACTGGGGAGACATTGGTGCTCTGCAAGTACTTTTTGCAACCTTCCACTGTATTATGCAATTTGCTGGTATGCCAAAGCACTCAATTGAAGATTTAGCAGCGGATCATGGTGCCCGGCTACAAACAAGAAGAGTGGAACGGCAGTTGGGTGATACCAGAGTCAATGGAAATGGTCTATTTCGGTATCAGCAGCGAAGTGGTTCTCCTGAAATTGTTGAAGTTCAGGATGAGTCAGTCAAAATTGAGCCTGAAGGATTAATAATGAAGTTGGAGGTAGGGTCAGTATTATGGTTGGAGGATTCAGACCAGCAAAGGGGTTATCAGATTAATGATATTCTATACAATGGTGAACTAAAGTATTACACTGCTTCACCGGTTGAAGATCCAGGTAAATCCCTGTTTCTTTATGTTGGTTCCCATCCTTCTCAACTGGAGCCAGCATGGGAAGATATGAATCTATGGTATCAAGTTCAAAGGCAGACTAAAATATTGACCATTATGAGGCAGAAAGGTCTTTCTAGCAAATATCTACTGCAATTGAGTGCTTCTGGTAGGATCATTCACCATGGTCAGTGTCAGAAACCCATCTCAGGTGGAAACTGTGATTACCTTTGGTGTGGTACCCCAATTCTTGTGACGAGCCCTGTTGGTGAAACAGTTGCTGATATGGTAAATTCAGGGAGGTTTGGTTTAGATGAGGCCATCAGGTGTTGTCATGATTGCTTGTCTGCACTAGCTATTGCCTCTTCTGCTGGCATTCGACATGGAGATATCAAGCCAGAGAATGTAATTTGTGTGAGATCTGGCGTAAGATATCCTTATTTTGTCCTTATTGGCTGGGGACATGCCATTCTTGAAGACAGGGATCGCCCTGCCATGAATCTCCACTACTCTTCAACTTACGCATTGCAAGAGGGAAAGTTGTGCTCCGCCTCAGATGCAGAAAGCCTGGTGTACATGCTTTATTTTGCCTGTGGTGGGCCTATGCCTGATATGGATTCAGTTGAAGGGGCACTGCAGTGGCGAGAGAGCTCGTGGTCAAGGAGATCAATTCAGCAGAAGCTTGGTGACGTCTCAACTGTGTTGAAAGCATTTGCTGATTATGTAGACAGTTTATGTGGGACACCATATCCAATTGATTATGATATATGGCTAAGAAGGTTAAGGAGAAATATTCATGATGATGACCATGGGAAAGAAATTGACACTTCAGGCTAAGGTTTTTGTACTGGCCAAACTCGGAAACAAACCTGTGGCTCGTCTGCATGTTTTTGCCGCTTGATTGCAAAGGTATGGATATCCAGCTGAAGTCTACATTACTTGCAGTCATAGTCAAGCTCAAAAAAGGAGTTATCATCTTCAGAACCAGCAAGTAGTCCAAAATTTTGAGAATGGTTTGGCATGTGTTTTTTATTTGGAGGTAATGGCCGCCACATAGCAGTTTTTGGCATAGATCAGCGTCGCTTCAGTGGAGAATGTTTATAGTGCTTTAGTTTGATGGATTTGTGTGCACGCAGTGTTCCACTTTCTGCAGAGGCTGAAAACATATAATTGGGTTCTGTTTGCCAACGGGTTGCTTATAGATAAATACATTGTATTATTTAACATTTCTTTTGTGAAGATATGATATACTAAGATTGCCCTGAAATTTGTATAATTTGATTGAGGTGTCCAAGATGAATTGACTCTGTCTCCGTGCATATATAGGTACATGGTTGATGATCCAAGCAGTCCTATGTTGGGTGATTTGAACTTTCTGAAATCAGCCTCCCTTGATTTTCTTCTTTTGGCTTTTCCTTGCGTATTACTATTTGGTAGGCTTTCCTTCTGAATATCAAAGTGTTAACATCAAGTTCCTTACAGCAGAATCCACTCCTGATGCAAAAGGAAATGCTAGGAGCGCTCAGCAAATTCAGGAGCCTTTTTTTTCGATTGTGGTTTCAGCTTGTCAAGTTTGGAATCCTTTGCTGGAGCTTTCCTATTTAATATTCTATTTCTCTTATTCTAGGTGGAAGTTGCTGAATCTTAAAAAAACAGAAAGAGCTAAATTCTAGAGAGGAAGACATTTGACTGTATGGCCACTGAACCGGATTTTAATGAATTGAAACCAATAAAACAATTGTCGATTTTGAAGTTTATTTTTCTGTACAAAACTTATGAGCAGTGCTAAGTGGCTTGTGCTAGGCTCAACAGGAATCTTTGATTGTGCATTTATCTAACAATAAAGATGTATGGCTCACGTTGAGCATGATATAATAAGAATCTTGACTTGTTGAATTATAATAATGCCCCTTGAATTTGGAAGGGAAATGGATATGAGGGAAAAAAAACAATAATGTTTTTTATAGGATAATGTGAATGTAGATTTTTCACTTGTTGCACGCAAAAAGAATGTAGCATACATACTACACACGTGGTATGAGAGGAAAGATGCTTGTGAAGATATAACTTTTGATTGGGTGGTTTGACTGCGTCCACTTATGTTCAACTCCTAGGTTGAACTAACGAATAAGGGCCGATTTAATGGGCCATAACTAAAGGCCCATTGAAATTGGGCTATTACTGTTCTATTTTTAACTCGGGTTTGAAGATAATTAGGCTATTACTGTGCTATTTTTAACTCGGGCTTGAAGATAATGTAGATGAAGATAGCATATATAATAGTCGGCAATCAATATGTATGGGGGCTTGGGTTTATGGCCCATATTGCAAGCAATGAATACAATAGATATTCAATTTTGCGCCATTAGCCAAAAAATCCATCCCTAGATGTATAGACATTGTTGATTATAAGATAGATCCAACTCTATTTTAGAAGGCAATGTAAAGCCAACCCAGAAGGATTCTATTGTTGATTAAACCAGCATATGAGGTTTGATAATAATGACAAAAGCAGAAGATAATGCTTCAATTCAAAATTGTAATTGTTTGTTATAATTTTAAATTGAAGGAGCTGCTTAGGACAATCATAGGACATTGATGCGGAAGTGTTTGGTAGCGACATCGACAGTTATGAGAACATATCCACTGATAGTGAAAATCCAGACGATATTAGGAATGATAGAGTTGAAGAGACAGAAAATGCATTGGATTCCCAGGCGATTTATGACGAAAACAATGAAAATGTTTTGAACACAGTCTTGCCAGAGGAATGCGGTGGAGGTGACAATGGTTTGATAATCGATGATATTGATGAAGGGCTTGAGGAGGGAATGGTTTTCCATACATTGGATAGGCTATACGTTATCGGCGGTATGGAAAATGCAAAGGTTTTAGTGTTGTTAAGAAATCAGGGATAAAGGGCGTCGGAGGGGCATATAGATATTACATTTTTGCCTGTGGCAAAGGTAGAAGATCGAAGAAAGAGAGGTTTAGTAAGAGGGTGGATTGTCTTGTGATGTTGCATGCCTCTATAAACAAACAAGGCTCTTGGGAGGTTAAAAAAATCGTAAGGGCCCATAACCATGATATGGATCTTTCCATGTCCAGGCTTATGCCTTCCCATAGGCAGATATCACCCAATATAAAGAGAGTTCTGGAAGCAAACGATATATGTGGAATTTGACCATGCAAGAGAATAAAATTGCTCACTTTTTAAGCTGGTGGTCCATAGAACATGCCTTGCCTTGTGATAGACTGTAGAAACTATATTGGGGCTACAAGGAGGCTAAGGCTAGAACATGGCGACGCTAAAGCAATTAATAAGCTCTTTCTAAAGGTGTAAAGAAAAGATTTAAATTTTTTCCATTTAATAAAAATGGATAGAGAAGGTAGATTGTCAGCTATTTTTTGGATTCATCCTTGTGGAAGAGCTGTTTATGAAGAGTTCCATGATGTGGTGTATTTTGACACCACTAACTTAGTGAACTGATATAAGATGTCATTTGCGACTTGGGCCGGGATTAGTCATCACGGTCATTTCATTCTTTTTGGTTGTACCCGATTGTCACATGAAAATTGGTCAATATTCAAAAGGTTGTTTGAAACTTGGATCTTTGCAGTGGGAGGAATTCATCCCATAAGCATTATCACTGATAAATGCAAGAGCATTGGGTGTGCCATAGAAGAAGTTATGCCTAACATGATTTATAGGTAAAAGTATTAGATGTTTACTGAGTTATCATCCATATATAGAAGTAGTCATTAATTTGATTTTGGCACAACTAGATGTCATAAAATTATTCTGACAAACAACGACATAATAGGTACTATTTATGACACATATTGTGCAGAATGCCTGAGAAGATTAGATTCAATTCAAATCACACTGAGGCATGCAAAGAGTTTTTGGGCGTTATATATGGTAGCCTAACCATTGAAATGTTGGAGACTAACTGGGCAAGATTTGTGAAGAAATATCGTTCGGAGAGGAATGAATGGCTGACCGAGCTATATTTTGAAAGAGACAAATGGGTTCCATTATACCGTAGTGGATGGTTTTGGGGAGGCATGCTTTAGATACAACGAAGCGAAAGCATGAACTCTTACTTCAATGGCTACATGAACTCTAGGAGCACACTGAAGCAGTTCGTCGAATAGTACGATATAGCGATTTGGGACAAAGCAGAGAAGGATTCTAAGAGGAGCACAAGTCTATATACAAAGTTGTTTGCAACAGTCTGTTTATTTAGTGTCTTTTTCTGTGTCGATTATAGTGATTTACCGGTCTGTGAATAGCACCATTGATCCGGGACTTGGTATTATTTCGGTCCGAAAAAATTACTACGTGTGTCTAATATTTTGTTTAATATTTTTGGAGCATGTTTGCATGATTTAGGTGGGTAGAAAATATTACATGAATATTTTTGATGAATTAAGGCATTTAATGAATATTATTTTCTAGTGTAGTATATTATGGAATAATTGAGGAGTTATTTTTGTGGAGTTAATTTAATTAATTGGTGGAGTTAAATAATATTTAGAAGAGAATTATTGATGAATATTTAGAGTCACTGGATGAGAGTACTTAGGATTTGATCATAGCCATTCATTTTGCATAAAATAGAGAAGACAAGTTTGACTTATCTACTTAAAGTTACCACCAACTAAGCAACATTTTCTCTTTCTTCTTCCTCTCCATTCTCCACGCCATTTTCATCTTCTTCCTCTTCCCCCATTTTCTTTCACTTTCCTACCTCTAAACTACCACTAAACCACCAATTAAACCATAGATTAGTGACTAAACCTTAAGAATCAAGTGGAAGAAGTTGGAATTGGTGATTAAAAGCAAAGGGAATTGAAGTTGCCATTGAAGCAAGTAAGTTGGGATTTTTAAGTTTTGTGATTTTATAAGTAGAATTCAAGGTTTAGGCATGAAATTGATGCATTAAATCATGCTCCATTTATCTTTTGTGTTAATTCTTGAATTTAATGAGAATTTCTCCTACTTTGAAGAAGTTAGAGAACGCTCCTCCAAAGGGAAGGAGAAGGCTCAGGAGTGAAGAATTCTGAGCTTCTTAAAGCTTATACTAAAGGTTAGTGCATTACTAATTCATTTCCCCTTCCATTTTCTTCAAATTTCAATTCTTAGGTTTTGAATTATTCTTGAGAATTGTGTGAATTGTGTTGGGAAATTGAACATTTGATTGTTTCTATGTGATTTTTCATGCTTATTAAGCATAATGGAATGCTTGGAAGAGAAGGAGAGCACCCCCTTCCCTTTCCCCTTCTTTTGGCTGAACCCTCATTAGAGGAAGGGCTTTGATTTTTGTTCTTGTTTTTGATTTTCTTTGATTGTAAATGAGTTTTAAAATGGATTTCCTTTAAATGAGTGTGGTTATTTTGAAGAGAAACTATTTTCTCTTTGATTTTGAAGAGGTGGCCGAACCTAAGCTAGGTGAAGGGCCTTTGTGTTTCTTTGATCTTTATGCTTGATTTCAACTTAAATGAGTTTATTAGTAAGTAATTTGATGATGGCTAAAGCCATTTCCTTGAGTTTTAATATTTTAGCATTTTTCAAAGACTTAAAGAAGGTTTTTGAAATTGTAAAAGGGATTTTGTGGTTAAATGCCTTAAGAAATGAATTTAATGGTTTTGAGTAATGATTTTGGGTTAGTGATTAAGGTTTTTGATGGAGGAAACCATTCCTCCTTTGTTTTCAATAAGAGTGGCCAAACCTTATCTAGTAGGAAAGGCTTGATTTTCACTCTTTTTAAAGCGTTGATTTAAGTATTTTGTACCATATTAGATACATATGTTTTGAATATGTTCAATTGAATTTATTAAGTATGAGAAAAAGGAGAATGTGGCGGTTTTTGTAAGTTGTAAGTTGAAAAATTTTGAAATGATGAGCATTAAGTGGTAAGTGTTTTGATTAAGAATTTTGAACAAGTAATAAGATCATTTGTGAAAGAATGGATTTATTTTGGGCTCTACTATACATGATTGAAATGTAGTATGATGAGATTGATTTCGATATGTGAGCATGCTTGGGGTTATCAGCCCATTCTGTTATGTGGAGCTATGATCATATGCTAGAGTTATCAGCCCTTATGAATAGGCGGACACACTTATTATGTGATGCGGGTGGCGCTTCCACAGGCCACGATTATGTGATAGGGGTGGCGCTTTCACAGGCCACGATTGTGTGATAGGGGTGGCGCTTTCACAGGCCACGATCGAATCTGCTTACGTTCATTCTGTATTAGTATGAGCCTTAACTAAGAACGGAATTTTAATTTGCTATAAGGAAATGAAGATACATTTGTGTTTATGATCTTTTTATGATTTTTGAAATGTTTAAATTTAATTAGTACGACTTCGGTATTTATTTTTATATATATTGATTTGAGTATTTTAAAGCGTATTTGAGACTTGTTATTTTGGTTATTCTTTGTTATTTTAATTGATAATTATTTAGCACCACTGAGTCTTCCACC
>CANUEX010045227.1:0-34027 GCA_948099535.1 Jatropha multifida | reverse complement strand
TATAAAAAAAAAAATGTCATAATATGGGCTTACTATTCCGATAGTCAAATGATAATAGGAATGAGATGTGATAGTTTAGGCTTACTACGGGCCTCGGGTGCCTTAAGCTTACCTAGGTCCTAGTGCCGGTCCGGCCCACGGTTTTGGGTCGTGACAATAGCATTATAAGTAATTTGCATGACACAGTGCAATTCAAATTAACTACTTGTATTTATTTTAATTTAAACAACTTATGTTTTAATATTATATAAATAAAAAAATATATATAACGGGTATAGTCAACGTACAACACACGTCATATAAAAGGCTAATTACTTATAAAATTAGAGATTTAAAATAAATTGCTGCCATAGTAGCCCCTATATGAGATCTGCAATGCTCAAAATCGGACATAATCAGAATTTAGTATGCATTTAGATACAGACGGTTATAAACCGGAAGAAAAAAAAAAAAAGAATCGCGACCATTGGAAGTATATAGTTTATTTGGATACTACTTTAGTCCAAACGATAAAAATATATGTACAAATCAGGAAAATGTAATGTTAGGGATTCCTACCCAGTGGGCACATGCGCCCATACGCACACAGAAGCACCTACCCAGGTCAACGGTCAACCATACATTATACTGAATAAACTTTGCGAAAAAAAATTAAACAAAAGATATAATTTAATTATATTAATTAATTTTTCTTAATAATGTGAATATCAAATTAGGTCTACATACATAGGAGGAAGTATTTTTTTTTAATGTAATGATAATATTACATTCTACCACAAGTCATTAAATCTAATATTTTTCTACCATTGCCTTGAAACCCAATGAACCAATCATTTAGTGGAGAATCAGTAAGCAATAATACTTTTTGTCAACATGCAATAATGCTTTTCTTAACATGGAGACTTCTGCCACGTCCAAAATGTTACAAGTAGCATCGATGATGTTTTCTACTCATTGCACCCAGCGCAAAATACGGATATAATTTGGGGCGAATAATATTCGGGTTTATCTAAAAATCCAACTAAACAGACTCACTTTAGTTTGATTCAGTTAACTTTTAAATTTAAAAAATTCATTACTGTGCAATTTGAACAGAAATAACCGTTTGATTTTCAGTTTCGGTTCGGTTTTATATATGGCAAACCGTATTGATTTTTTATGTAAAAATATGTGATTTGGTTTGGAAATAATCAAACCAAACTCAAACCGATAATGTGTAGTGTTAGATCTGGTTTTGATACCTTGAAAATTCATTCTATTAGACTATATTTTGATATGCCATTAAAAAAAAGAAAAAAAAAACATTAAGCCTATGTTATAACGAAATATAAAGTAATCATATGGATCTTTCCAGTTTAAACAATATACTAAATAATATTACATTCCATTCGATTATAACATTACCAAACAGAGCTTTAACTGTAAATATCAAACATCAACTGTTGTAACAAAGACTTGTATGGATATGCATTCTGCGACAAAGCAATTAGCCATGATTTGCTTTGCGTTTGAACACCATACGCAAATAGTGAGAAACCTACAAATTACAACTGTTAGCCTTCTTGCAGATATTTACAAAGAAACCACTAATATGAATTTTCTTCAACAGCTATCAACTAAACTTTTCCATTTATCCTAGATTGGCAGCAGGAAAGATTTAACAAGTTACACGGTTCTTTCACATGTCAACAAGGAAAATTTTCAGGTGAACAGGCATCTTTACAAGTTGGCTATTATGATAATACTACAAAAAAATAACAATTCAAGAAGTAGCTGCACCATTATGAAGCCCAGAAAAAGCTGCTTAATACCGATGCAATTGGTTTATTTTCTGTAAGACTCGATCCAATCTTTTCTCTTCCTCTTTCTTCCATGCTAGCATCCCCTTATGGCTCTCTAGAATAACTTCAAAAAACTCTTGTTCTAAAGCAGCGTATGGACGGTTATTTAGCTCTCTTTGCGCTTTAGATTGGTTTTCTAGCAGCTTATTCACTTGCTTGGCTGGCATTTCAATCTCTGGTGTTCTTTCCTCTATCTGCTTTCCCCTTCTATCCAATTCTGATTCTTTTTCCTTCCTTTTTACCAAATCTAGCAGTTCTTTCTCAAAACTTTCAATTCTTTTTGCAATCATATTTCTTTCTGCCAACATAATTTCTTGTTGCTTCTTCATCATATTCTCTACCACCAACATCTCCGACCTCATGAATCTACAGTCAAAACCTTCCATCTCCAAAATCTTGATCACATTGCCTAGCGACTCCACATACTCTGGGGAGACGCTGTAGTCCATCAAAACTATGTTCCTTACCTCAAAGAGAAAAAGCCAGTAGTTGCAATATAAGGAATCATTTTGCATTGATTTGTCAATGAACTGTGAAGACACCTTCGGATTTTGTGGAAATACTCTAAAAATATGGGGATAACACTTCTCCATCCACTCTTTTACTGACATCTCTTCACTTCTTTGCCATGGTCCTAGCTCCAATTTGTTATCTTCCTTTAGCTTCATCAGATAGGCATGCACTTCCATGGGGTTCTCTGGATCTATTTTCACATGTGTTTTCTGCTTCTTTGCAGGTGGACCAGCTATTATTTCCTTTTCTTCCTTCACCTACAGTAAATGTAACTACAAACCCTCACCACTCTTCTTACCAAGCTCATTAAGCGGAAAGGCAGTTTAAGGTATTAAATTTAAATTCCTGTTCCTACGAGGGATGGAAAGGCTGTATTTACCCATTTATCTGGTTTGGAATCTGCATCAGCTATAATAATGAATCACTAATTAACACAGGATAACTCACGTTGCTCAACTGGTTTATATAGAAGGCCTCTGTTATTAGTTCTTGTTGAAACTTAATGTCTAAACCAATTGGCCAAGTTCATTTCATAATGCAGAAGCAACATTATCACAAGGTGGTAAGCTTTTGCAGTTAGACAAGCATAGGAGTAGCAAACTAGCAATCATTAAATTCATTCACTCATCTTCATTTTCATATGTAAATGTTTTTATAAAGGTTAACACATTCCA
Organism: Jatropha multifida; assembly: GCA_948099535.1. Classification (NCBI taxonomy): domain Eukaryota; kingdom Viridiplantae; phylum Streptophyta; class Magnoliopsida; order Malpighiales; family Euphorbiaceae; genus Jatropha; species Jatropha multifida. The sequence continues at coordinate 30,999 of CANUEX010045227.1, read as the reverse complement.
TTCCCAAGAGTGTATTCACTTAGGTCGGTTAACACCCCAAGATATTTTTTTAAAGAGTTTTAAGGAGCTATTTTTTATTGTTCGTCTTCCCTTCCTTCCCCTTTCCCTAACCCCCAAAGAAAAATGTTACACAACCCCTAGTAAGCAATAGCTTAGCAGACCAATTCAGTTTCACCTTAAGACAGGAATTCATTAGAAAGAAACAATTCATTCCCATCTAATGGTGTCAGTGTATGCATGAAGACAACGAAGACAAGGTAATTAATTAGAATACAATTATAAAATATCTTGGCAATCAGTAAATTCTTGGAAAAAAAGAAAAGAAAAATCTAGTCTTACTTCAGTAGGTTGGTTGGGAGCAACTGAAGGAATGTGGAGAGGATTGGCAGGGGTACTACTCCGCCCAGGATTTTCAGGAACATTTCCATTTGGAACGCTATAAAGTGGAAGCAAGAAAGAACTTCTTCCTGCAAAACCTGTTTTATCTCATCAATGTTAAAACAACGACAAAATTATATGATCACAATGATAATTATCATGGTAGCAGCAGGCAAAGCATACCAAAATATGTTACTTGATTATCGTAAGAATAATATCATAAAAAAGACTAAACATAAAAACAAGTGCTTTATGAACATAATATGAAATATTATCTCAAGATCAAGTGAATAATATTATATAGACAAATTTATGAGCAAAAAAACAAGTTCTTTATCAGATCATGTAACAAAATATTATTGAACAATATTATAAAGAAAAGGAAAACAAATCAAATATATAGCAACCAATACATAATATTGCAGTAGGCAGAGTTGTAAGTTGAATATACCATTGCAACGTCCACTAAGTTTGCGCCTCCTTATACTCACCATGGCAACATCCAATCCTCCTATAACAAGGCGCCAAACCCTTAAATCAGAAATGGAAATCCACTTACAACAGAGCTTAATTAATCCATGGAAAAATGGATAAAAGGTTATAAACATGAAAATGACACTCCAGATTATAAAACGAACGATAATTTTCATTTTTTTAGGATAGAAAGAGGTTTTGGGGGAAAAAAAAAAGCAAGAAATAAGAAACGTTGAAGTACCACCTAAGGAAATTAAAAACTCATAGGCAAATAAAATAATCGCCGAAAAACATTATGAGCCAGAAAGCAGACAATCTCCCTTGAGAAATAACAACATAAAACCTGGTTAATAATGTGATTAACCAGTAAACACCCCACCCAGACAATATTCTATGCCCAACCTTAGTAGCCTATGAGAATAGACTCTATCCAAACGATTGACCATTTGCAAGCAATTAAAATAGCACTGCACAATTTTGGCGTCTGATATTACATAACTTGTCCTACAAGCTTTTACAGGTGTGGAGATTCTCATATGCATCAAAGAATCATGAGAGAATCACCAACAAAAGTTTACATGAAGAACACAAAAAAGCAAAAAAAGACAAAAAGAAAAAAGAATATGCGAAAAGGAAAATGCCAACGGCCAAGCTGCAAAATTATGCATGATACAAGCAAGAAAAATCAAAATAAGTAGTAACAGCAGAAAATAAACCCGTTTATATTAAAGATCCAAAAACATAATTGTAGAAAGCGATCAGAGAAAATTAAAAGAAACCCAAACAAGCAGAACCAGGAAAAAAAAATTTACTTGTATTATTTATCACTAAAAATAAAAATAAAAATAAAAATCACCTTCGAAAAAACAGCAAGAAGCATGCGCCGTCTAAGAAGGCAACACATGCAAATATCAACAGAAAGTAATTTAGTTCAAACCTCAGAGAAGAAGGTGAATGTAATTGTGGCAGCGCAGATATCGAGGAGCATCGCTCCAGTATTGGGTGAGTGGGGAAGCAACAGCTTCAATTTGATTTGCTTTTGAACGTGAAAGTGTTTATCCAAATTCAAAACCTGATCACATCAGGGTATCCTTGTTTTCATGGCCCAACCTCCATGCTTGCCCAAGTTTTTGCTTAGTTTGCAGACCCAAATCAAAGATTTACTCTTTGGGCCTTCATTCGCTAAAACTAGCCCATCAATATACTCTATGCGGTATAAACTATAATTTTCTTCCCACTCTGTTTCTTCTCTTTCTTTCCCTTGATCATGTCTGTGACACTAACTTTATGTCGTCGTTTCTTCTCTACTCTCAAAAGCTCCAAACTTTGTCGATTTTCACCTCTCTTTTCTTTCCAAATCACCAACCCACGATTATGTCTCTGTCTATTCTCCTCTTCAGCTGAAGATAGTGACCTTCCAATCCCTCCAATTAAAAGAACACATACTCGAACACCGCTAGAAATCCAATTCGAAACGTGGACCCAGAACCTCAAACCAGGGTTCACTCCCTCCGATGTCCACGCTGCCCTGCGTGCGCAATCAGACCCAGATCTTGCTCTTGACATCTTCCGCTGGACTGCCCAGCAACGCAATTACAAGCACAATCATCTCACATATCTCACCATGATCAAAATCCTAATCGACGGTAGGCGATATCGCCACGCTGAAACTCTAGTAGAAGAGGTAATGGCCGGTGCTTGTGATATGAGCGTCCCTCTCTACAATTCCATGATTCGTTTCTGTTGTGGCCGTAAGTTCTTGTCTAATCGCGCTTTTGATGTGTACAAGAAAATGTTGAAATCGAATGATTGTAAGCCTACACTTGAGACTTATGCAATGTTATTTAATTCGTTACTTAGGAGATTTAATAAGCAAAACGTTTGTTATGTCTATTTACATGCGGTTAAGTCTTTAACAAAGCAAATGAAAGCCTCTGGTGTTATTCCAGACGCTTTTGTTTTGAATATGATTATTAAGGCCTATGCCAAATGTTTAGAAGTTGAGGAGGCAATTAGGGTTTTCCGTGAAATGGGATTGTATGGATGCGAACCAAATGTATATTCCTATAGCTATATAGTGAAGGGGTTTTGTGAGAAGGGAAGAGTAGGGCAGGGTCTAGGGTTTTATAAGGAAATGAAGGGGAAAGAATTGGTGCCCAGTGGAAGCACTTATATGACTTTGATTTGTAGTCTTGCTATGGAGAGAAGATTTGAGGATGCAACTGAGGTTGTTTTTGATATGTTGGGGAATTCAACGTCACCAGATTTGTTGACTTACAAGACTGTTTTGGAAGGATTGTGTAGGGAAGGGAAGAGTGATGAAGCTTTTGAGTTAATTGAGGAGTTCAGAAAGAGGGATGGATTGATGAGCAAAAGGACATACAATATTTTGTTGAATGCATTGCATATTATTGATCAAGAATAGATAATGTAGATTTTACACGCAGTTTGATGATCGTTTGTTAACTCTAATTTCACCAGTTTCAAGATACTGTTACACCGAGCCAAATGTTTACATGCTGTTAAATCAGATGAAAAAGGCCTGATTTAATCTGGGATTACTGGTTTGGCTGATCTATTATTGATAATATGAAGGCTCAAGGTGGCTAGATATTATGTTCCGGGTATGCCAGAATCGCCGTCGCAGTTACTGGTTACATGGAGGCGGGTGGTGCAGTGGAGGAGAGGATATACTGGTGGTTGCATCAACCTGTATTTCAGGAAGATTTAAACGAGCTTAATCATTGTTGTGGGAAAGAAAGTTATATCATTCATGGATCGCATCATTGTTATGGGAAAGAACAATATATGAATTCTTCCTCTGATTCACTTATTTCTTTTTCTTTGGGTTACTTCATATTGCTTCTTGACCGTTTGACCTTATTGGGAAACAAACTTATCTAAACTCGGTTCACATCTCCCGTATGTACCAAACAAATGAGATTAAGGATTTTCTAAATTGTCTTTTTTTCCCCAAAATATATGGTTAAAAATATCATCATTTCAATAAGAATATTGAATATCATTGATTTTGTTCATCTATGGGGATATGAAGCGGGTCTAGATGAGTTTATTTTCTCTTTTTACACTTCTCTTTTTTAGTTATGATTACGGTGATGCTCGGATGATTGATTGTTCTATTCCTTATAAGGATGATTTATTCTTGGAGAGTTGCATATTTTCAAACTAGCATTTTAGCCAACTCTAGTTGTATTTTGTTTGTTTGTAGCTAGTATTGATAAGTATATAAAAAAAAGAAAAATGGAATAAATATTGATTAAGAAAGAGCTGAATTTTAATCGGTGTTCTAAGAATCAGATAGTTCAGTGAACTGATGAAAGTAGAGATATATTGAATTAGAGGATTTGATCCAATTTAATACAGTTTAATTGGATTTTTATATATAATATTTTCAAATATTTTTATTAAATAAAATTAAAATTATAGGTTAAAAAGAAAATTGTGATATAAAAATAGTTTTAAATTTAGCTTTTACAAAAAGAATAAAAAATTAATAAATAATTTTAAACAAAAAATAAAATATGACCAAATTTAACACTAAAAAATTAATTAATTATAATAAAATGCATTATTATTTTCACATGTGTCTTTAAAATTAAGTAATTTATTTATTTTCATTAATATATTTGTACCTTAGGTTTAAATACAAATAGGCTTAAATATTTAAAAATTAGTGGGCTCAATTTTTAAGGAGCCTAAATTTTTAAAAGGCTCACATTTTATGAGGAAACACTCAAATTTTGAATTGAATTGGTTTTTAACCAACCCGGTTCATCGATTTTTAATCGATGTGATCTATGTTTTTTTTTACTAGAGATTTTTTCATGTAATTCTGAACGAATCATAATTCAGTTTCCAATTGAACCGGCCGATCTAAATCGGTTTTCAGAACAATGATTTTATCTTTCATCATGTTTCAACTTTTTATATTCATTTTTTCAAAAAAAAAAAATCATTCATATGCATAGATACATATTTAATATATAAATGTAGATAGATAAACATGAGGACAGATGTAGTTAACAAGCATTATATATAGATATATGTTCCATAAGTTTTTTTTATAATTTCCATAACTTTTTTCTATTTTTATTTTTCATCGGTCCTAAATTACTGTCATTTTCTCTCTTAGAGATGAATAATATTTAAAATTTATTATTTTACTTTTACTTTATATGTTTCTTTGTCAATAAATATAATGGTCGAACCATTATATTGTCATTAATTAAATCTTAATGTAAATAAAATTAACATATCAACCTTTAATCTTTTAATAAAATTCTATTAAATCAAATGTTTGATTAATTTTAAAATTAATTTAATATGAATTATTTGGTTTTTATGGATACTAACATAAGGGTATATTAGTTTAATAATATTAATTAAATTTTCGTAATCAAATTATGACACATTATGGATGCAAGGAGTATTAATTTTAAAAATTAAATATATATTTTGAAATTATTTGATGGTGATTAAAATTTTAAATATTAAAAATTATAAAATAAAAAATGGCAATATATAATGAACTTTCAATATTTAATGATAAATAATTAATATGATTAGTTTTTAAAAATTACATAAATGATAATTAATTATTAAATTTAAAAATATATGTCAGTAGTTCAATCAAAGTATAAAAAAAAATTAAGATTTTCAAAAAAAAAAAAACTAAATAGAATATTGGAAAATTCTAACTTCCTCTTTCTTTTGGCTTTAATTTATAGATTAACAGGTATTTGACGATTGATCTATTGAGATAGATACAGACATATACGTATAGACAGAGGGCTGGAGAGATGTTAATGGGCTTGGCCTGTGAAAACAGGGAGGGTTAGAGCCTGGAGTTGTTCGAAATAATACAACGGACTCTTCCTTCAACAAGGCTGTGCAGTGTCCTGTATACAGATACCCTCGCTCTCACCATTTGCGAAAATGAATGTCAGCTACGCATCGAAGGCGGCCACAATTTTCTTCTTTCTGGCTCTATTTGCCTTGGGTAATTGTCTATTACTCGATAATGTTGACTTCATTTTTTATTGATCTAATCTCTCGCTGAGGTGTGTTCATTTGGATCCACTATTATTGTTGTTAATGAGTTATTTTCTGTATTTAATTTCTCAGTTTCAGCTAAGAAATCAGGCGATGTAACTGAGTTACAGATCGGCGTAAAGGTGACTCACTCGATTTTTGGTGTATCTATACATTTACTATATATATAGAATTTGAGTGCCCGAACGACGTAGTGTTATGGGTTTTGCTTTCTGATTTCGATTGCTAAAATTTAGTTTAATGTATAATTTAGAAATTGGCTGTTTTTAGTCTCTAAACCTCAAGTTTTAGGGGAAGAGGAAGATGGAAAAATGAAATTTGATTCTTTTTCTGGTCATCGATAAGGGGCCTGTTATTCTTGAGTGACTTTGATTTTCACCTTTGTTTTATCTCTTGCACATTTTTTTCTCAATACGGGTCTGCATGCTCAATTTTTGGAATTTATGGTAAATGCTTAATCTGAATGCGTATTGCACTTATTTGTAATATTAAGATTGATATGAATTTATGGCGAATGCTTACTGTAGTTTCTTGTATTTTCATTTATAAACAAATGTTTTTAGTTTTGGCTATTTGATTTTAAATTTATTGAGAACTGGCGTTGGTGTTTTGGTATTTTTGGGCTACTTTTGTTTTCGGCATTAATTTTCGGCTTCACTTGTTTCACAAAATTAAGAGAGTTCACTATATTTTTTACATTCCTTTTCTTACCTATATTTTGTTTCTCTTGTTTTCTGATACAGCATAAGCCCAAATCCTGTGAAATCCAGGCTCATAAGGGAGACAGAATCAAAGTACATTATCGAGTAAGTATAACTGCGGCTTTGGCTGAATCATTAACTTTTGCAATGTATGTTATTGTTCTAAATGCTGTGAAAGCCTACTTGGAATGCTGAATATTCAATTTTCATACAAGCAGTGTAACACCATGAAGTTAAACTTTACCACTGACCATTACACGTCTGTATTATGTTTGCCAAAATTTTGGTGTAGAAGCTAAATGTAGTTTTCACTGTATTATTTGGAATTGAAATTTATTTGTTTGAGAGAATTTTGGTAGTTGGTGAAATACATCCTTGTAGAGTTATTTGTAGAAGAAATAATTGATGCAATATCACTAAAGTAGCCTAATGGATGTTTAAAGAGTGTGATTGTAGTCCTAGAATTTATAAGCCTGTTAGATGCCCTCAATTTTCGGATTGTCCTTTCTTTTTCCTTTTATCTATGAAATGGAATTGGTCATGGTCTCTTACAAATTATATAGATCCTGGGCCCCCTGCTCCTAGGCTAAGATTGAACTGTATATGCATACACTTCATTTTTGTTTTTAATTTTCATACAATACACCCTCTTTATAATTCTTGTTGTTGGTCGAATTATGCTCAACACATCCATTATTTTTATTTATATTATTACATCACAAATTATATCTTTTTGTGTTTTTGCAGGGTAAACTCACAGATGGAACTGTCTTTGATTCAAGCTTTGAAAGGGGTGATCCAATTGAATTTGAGCTTGGTAGTGGACAAGTTATCAAAGGTTTGTAATGCACCAGCTAGTTATTACTTCTGTAAACTCTTATTTCTTTATACATGTACATGTACAATAATATTCATATAAGATTACAGTTAAAAGTCCACTCCCCTGTTTTATTCCCTTCAAATTGATGTCTCCAGAGACTCTTGACACTTAGAATCATATTCCGTGTTGCAGGATGGGACCAAGGACTATTAGGAATGTGTGTAGGTGAGAAACGGAAGTTGAAAATACCTGCAAAACTTGGTTATGGGGAGCACGGTTCCCCACCAAAGATTCCAGGTAATATGTTTTATTTAATATTGTCTAAACTTCCTTAGCAATCTAATCAGTATGTTGGAGGTTACTTTATTATGTGATGATGAGTTGAGTCTTAATGGAAGGTGAGGCATGTAATCGTTAAATTTTGAAGAATGGATGTATTTGGTTCTACATATTATAACTTTAATGCAGTGATGAGTGATAATTGAATTTGGTGCTTGGGTTGGTGACTGATCATTACAACATTGGTTTGTCATATTATCACTTATATTTCAAGATGTAAGCCAATGAAACTTGTATAGTTTTTAAACCGTTCTGCTTGCAGTTGTAGATGCTAAGTGTCCTGTATGCAACTTTACTATAAAGCTGGAGTTAGTTGATATACCAAGTTCTGTTTTTCTTTGTTGACCCTCCTTTTTTATATACAATGCTGCACTGTACATCAGTAAAACATTTGCAATAAAAGGAATATCCTTTCTTTGATAATTTCAGGTGGAGCGACTCTGATATTTGACACCGAGCTTGTAGCAGTGAATGGAAAACCATCAAGTGGAAGGGAATCGAGTGACAGCGAGCTATAGTCATGAAGATAGAGCATGGTTCTTGTCCTTTTTACTTGTTATAGTTTTCACCAGTCACTTTTGCTGGTCAGTAAAAAATTGTTTTAGATGCTTAAAAACCGGACAATAGTTGAATGTTGCATTTTGAGGTATCAGATGATTCTTCTAGCAACATAAACTAGGCTGTTGTTTGTTTAATCAGAATCTTTATGGAGTTATGCTGTTGAGAATTGAGACAGGGCATTAAGCTTTGTACCTGGTTGCCATATTAAAAAATGCTACGAGAAGATGCTGACCCAACTGCCTGAACTTGAATAAATAAAGATTGATTATTATTTAGCCCCTACATATTAAAAGAAAAAATTACAGGCTATCACTCTGTTTTTCAAAATTAATTGAATTGTCTTTCTATTTTGTTGTACGATTAAATAGTTCTTCTGTCAAGGTTGTGATTTTTTTTTGTTTGTCAACTAAAGAATGTAAAGAAAAGACTTTTTATTTCGACATTGCCCTCGAAGAAAAGAAATTAAGATTTTATTTTGAAATTTTATCTAATAATTGAATCTAAACATGTTTCTATATTATTATTATTATTTTATTATTATTTTTAATGTGTTTTTTATTTATGAATTAGGATTAGTGATATTTTGGATAGGAAAAAAAAAAAGTTCAAGGTTGGGTTTGGCGATGGCATACAAAAGAGGATTTTGTAATGTTTATGCAAGCATTTCCTCTCTTTATGGCTAAGGCGGTCCACTTGTTTTTTCAGTAGGTGCACGTGGAGGTAAACTGGTACTGTCTATTTTTGGCTAATTATACTTTCGGACTTACGGTAAGTGTTCTCAAGCAAGTTAATCATCACTTAAACTCCAATTATCTCGTGAAAAAACCTATTAAAAAAAATAATCACAAGCAAGAAATTAAAAAAAAAAAAAAAGATAAAGCACCACCATTATAATCTCTAATTGTAATTTGCAAGCCCAGTGTCCAACTTTACCTGAAACAGAATCTTGACACCACCGGCAAAGACAATCTTCGCCATCAGATTTTGAGGTCTCTTTTTCAGAGTTTCAACAGCCACACGCACCTTTCGAATTTAAATTTCATTCGATTAAGACAATCGCAGCCGTCCGATTATTATAATGTTCACTTCGAAATGTTGACATGCCTAACACCCAATCACGTGCCGTTACCGTTACACAAACACCGATGCTACTCTCTCTCGAACAATCCTGGCCCTTCCTCCACGCACTCACTCACTCTCCAGCCCTCTAAACCTTCAACCCTCATAGAACTCTCTAGAAACCCAAATCCTCTCTTTACTATAAAGGCCTCTCTTTTCGACGGCCTCCCTTGAACTAGAGCCTTCTTTTTCTCTCTCTAAAAGCTAATTCTAAAATCTCTCACAACTTCTGATCACTCTTGAATTGTTCGCTAAAGGCATGGACGAGGATTTTGATCTTCCTGCTGATGACGAAATGATGAACGAAGACGTCGATCTCCCTGACGAGACCCCCATTTTGAAGGTAGGGGAAGAGAAGGAGATCGGAAAGCAAGGTTTGAAGAAAAAGCTAGTTAAGGAAGGTGAAGGATGGGACACTCCTGAAAATGGCGACGAAGTTGAAGGTATAGAATGACTTACTTGACTCTTTCAATCTCTGATTAATTGTTGGCGAAATGTAAAATGATATTGAGGTGGATTCTTTTTGCTTTCAGTTCATTATACGGGAACTTTGCTCGATGGAACTCAGTTTGATTCTAGTCGGGATAGAGGGACTCCCTTTAAGTTCACGCTCGGTCAAGGTAAGGAATCCTACTGTTGTTGTTCAAATTAGTTATTAATCGTTGTGTTTATGTGTGAACTACTGATTTTTTTTTTTCTTTTCCTTTAGCTGCTATAATTTTTTTTTTGTTTTGCGTTTGAATTGAAACTCGAGCTGATAATGTTGTCAGTCTGGGTTTCAAATTTTAATGCAAATACTTAGAATGGAAATTAGGGAATGGTTTTGATATTGTCTCTTAAATAACTTTGTGCTGCTCAATTACATGTTCATTGAATCGTTGTGTAAGTAATGTTCGTATCTTTTTGTAGATTATTTCTGATAAGTTTTTGTTACTCATGTGTTTATGGAGTGCTAGTTGTGCTATTAATTACTCAGTAAAGTCGGTTTTTTTCCTTCTATTTCCATTCACTGGAGATTAAAATGCGTAGATTCAGGATTTTATACGAGTTCCATGCATATTAATTAACATTCACCAAGTTTAACAAAATGTCACAAAAAATAACTCGTGGAACTAACCAATCGTTGTTCTGAATATCATTATATGTCTAGAAAGCATAATGGAGAACTGCTTTTCTAATACAGTATATATTTGTTGTTCCAAAGTTGCTTTATATTTTTTTTGGATGGGTGGATTTTGAAATTTTAGTGTCTCAATGTGGTGAGACTAGAATGAATGCCTTTTGTGTTGATGATAAATGTGCATGGCAAATTATCTCCCTTTTGAGTCTTCCACTAAAATGACACACGAGATTGAGGATCTTGCTTCCTTTTAATGTTCGTAACCCCTTCTCCATCTGTCTACAATGCTATTCTCTAAAAAAATTGGTTTATCTGCAGGGCAAGTGATAAAAGGATGGGACCAAGGTATCAAGACAATGAAGAAAGGTGAAAATGCTATTTTCACCATCCCTCCTGAGCTTGCTTATGGTGCTTCTGGCTCACCACCGACTATTCCTCCCAATGCCACGCTTCAGTTTGATGTTGAATTACTGTCTTGGTCTAGTGTCAAGGATATCTGCAAGGATGGTGGAGTATTTAAGAAGATTCTTGTTGAAGGAGAGAAATGGGAGAATCCCAAGGACCTCGATGAAGTTTTAGGTAGATCATTCTTGGTAACAATGATCACAACTCTAGAATACCTGGTTATTAGCTAAATCCTTACCTATTATTATTGCAGTCAAATATGAGGCTCGGCTCGAGGATGGCACAGTTGTTGCCAAGTCTGATGGGGTAGAGTTTACTGTCAACGAGGGTTAGTACTCTGTGTTCTTGTCTGATGATGATATGAGGCCTTTTGAGCCCTTATAATTGACCCTTCCTTTATATGCAGGTCATTTCTGTCCTGCACTGTCAAAGGCTGTCAAGACAATGAAGAAGGGGGAGGAGGTTCTTTTAACAGTGAAGCCACAATGTAAATTTTCTTATTGTGCAGCTGGTCATATTTAAAGCAACTGTGTACATGATATTCTTCTCATTTATTGTTGGATGTTTGTTTTATTTAGATGGATTTGGTGAGAAGGGTAAGCCAGCATCTGGGAATGAAGCTGCTGTTCCACCAAATGCCACGCTTGAAATAACCCTGAAGTTGGTCTCATGGAAGACTGTGTCAGAGGTGACTGATGACAAGAAGGTTATTAAGAAAATCTTGAAGGAGGGAGAGGGATATGAGCGTCCAAATGATGGCGCTGTTGTTAAATGTTAGTATTGAATTATCTGAAGAGACATAGAATTGTATTTTCCTTTGACAAGTGCAAGCATCTAATGGTTAAAATTATTGTGCTTCATGCAGTAAAATTGATTGGGAAGTTGGAAGATGGTACAGTGTTTTCTAAGAAAGGACATGATAATGAGGATGAGCTGTTTGAGTTCAAGACAGATGAGGGTATTTTCTTCACTTCCTTGTATCCAAAACTAGGGGATTAATCTGTCTTTGAAACTGATTTTTGATTTGTTTATTTATATTTTTGGACAGAGCAAGTAATTGATGGGCTTGATAAAGCTGTGACGACAATGAAGAAGGGTGAGGTGGCTCTACTGACTATTGCACCAGAATATTCATTTGGATCATCTGAGTCAAAGCAGGAGTTGGCTGTTGTTCCTCCTAACTCAACTGTATATTATGAGGTTGAGCTGGTCTCGTTTGTCAAAGAGAAGGAATCATGGGACATGAACACCCAGGAAAAAATTGAAGCTGCTGGTAAGAAGAAGGAAGAAGGCAATGTATTATTCAAGGCTGGAAAATATGTAAGGGCATCCAAGAGATATGAAAAGGTAATTTTTGCATATGCTCTGCCTTTTGACTGCTTGCAGGCTTTGTAGTTCCTATAGTTTGTTAAGTTGTCATTTGGCTTTTTAACAGGCTGTTAAATATATAGAGTATGATTCCTCCTTTAGTGAGGAGGAGAAAAAGCAGGCCAAGGCGTTAAAGGTTGCTTGTAACCTAAATAATGCTGCTTGCAAGCTAAAATTGAAGGACTATAAAGAGGCAGAAAAATTGTGCGCTAAGGTGAGAAAGCAGCATTTTTTCTTTATCCCTAGTTAAAAGTTAACTGACTTTGTATGCCATATGGATAAAACTGTGGTTATCTACTGTTATTGTGCAGGTGCTAGAGTTGGAGAGTAGAAATGTAAAGGCTCTCTATAGGAGAGCCCAGGCATATATTCAGTTGGCAGATTTGGATCTGGCTGAGTTTGATATTAAAAAAGCCCTCGAGATTGACCCTGACAATAGGTATGATAGTTAATTTTTACTATTGTGAAACTTGGAATGGTAAATTCTGGGTGTTCCTAGTTGAATTCAAGAGTTGTTTAAAGTTCTATCATATTGATAAAACCAGGGATGTCAAGCTCGAGTATAAAACTTTGAAGGAAAAAATGAGGGAGTACAATAAGAAAGAAGCCAAATTTTATGGCAACATGTTTGCCAAGATGAATAAGCTGGGGCCGCTTGAATCTACTGTAAGTATCACATCTATCCTACCATGAGCTCTGCTATATTGTGCAAGTTCTATGGGCCTGTTAATGTCAGCTGGTAGTGTGCAATTTCGGCTTAAATTCTTATATTTGAAGACCTCTGATATCCAAACTCTGTCTAATATCTCTTACTCAGGTGTATGCAATATTACCTCCCTTTTTAATGGGAATTTTCATGTGGTTATATTGTATGACTAGAACTTCTGAATATACTCTTTCGTTAATTCTCATACTGAAATATTGATTTTCTGTTGCAGAAATCTGAATCTAAGGAGTCGCAGCCAACCATTGAAAAGACAGCCTAGCAGGAATTTTTAATTGAATGACCAACTGGGATATGAAGGAGCAAATCCTGGTTTATTCTGTTCTTTTACTGTTTGTGGTTTTGCTTATGATGTGGAGAACTTCATTATTTGGTCTTGACATTAGAAAATTGTAATGGATTCTCCTAACCAAGAGTGGTGAAATTTGCCTTAAATGTCTAGTTGGACATGCCATTTATATTGTGAGGATCATATACGATTAATCATTGTTTATCCCTTTGTAACGCATACTCTTCTCTGGTATTTGAAATGCTGGCCGCTTTGGTAGGGCGTGGGAGATTAAGGACATGATTATTCAGTATTGGTTAACTTCATATTTTAACAAATGTTAAAAAGTGAATTTCGAGAGGATGGTATAATTTGATTGTAAAGCGGAAAAACTGTAGGAAGGTTCTTTACAAAAGTTGCGGTCCACGGCCAAAGTATGGGAATTTGCTTCTTGATGATGTTGGTATGAGACATAGGAAATTTGATTGTGAATCTTTGGTTCTGAAACTTGTTAATTGTTCTTCTCTACTCTATATGGATTATCCTTAACAAGCAAAAGAAACATAGCCTTTATGGAGCTGAATAAGCGGAAATGCAATTAGAGTTTAAATTCGAAGTCATTTTTATTGGTAAACGAATCAATATTATATGCTGCCTGCCTATTTTCTAATAGTTAATAAGCACAGAGTTTGATTGTTAAACCTTATTTACAAAGAGTTATTTCCAGCATCGGGTTAAATTTAAGTTCATCGCGTAGTTCAATGATCAAAGCTCGACTCAAGCTATATTATTTTTAAGTGATTGACGAAGCTAGAAGATAATTAAGTTCGAAACCTGAGTTTAATATAAATATTTTATTTCACAAAGAAAGTTTAAACGTAGATATTCTAGATTTGAGTTTTTGTAGATATTTTCATTTTCACAATAACAATATGGAGAGATTTGTAACTATTCACTAATATGATAATTACTTATTTGATGATTTCTTTCACAAAAATAAATTAATGTCAATGATACTTAAGCTTCATTTGTTTTTTAAAATAATTTGCAAAAAGATATTTTCTAAAATTTTATATTATTTAGAGTGTTCAAAAAAATAAATTAATAAAAAATATATTTTCGTTCAAAGGTTAAAGGCGTAAAATATTATTAGTAATCATAGTTCACTGTCATTGCTCAGCGTTCATGTAACAGTCCATGTCTAGCAATATATTATGTATCTTTTGTGTTTAGCTTATGCCTCTTTGTAGTTTAAGACTTGTTCATTTTTATATAGTTCAATTTCACTTTGTGTTTAGTGGATGTGAGATTTGTTTAAAATAAGCTAACATTTCATACTAACATCTTAACTGATGCAGATGATACAGTTTACCAACATCTAATATATATTCTCACCGTTCATTGCTAATTATTATCATTACTCACCATTCATTATCAGTAATTACTATTATTTACTGTTCAAGTAACGGATAGTACTTTTCTTAGTGAGAATGAGCAATCAATTATTACCTAGTTGGTAATTATTATTATTATCATGTTTTTATGAGTTAAAAATTATAATATTTTTACTAATTTTCAATATTGCAATTGAGTAATGAAAAATACTTTTCTAAGTTATTTTTTGGAAATAAATAGAGTTTTATACATAAAACAAATATTTTCTAAAGGTAAATTATTTTTCATAAATAAACATAGCTTATACGGAAAAAAAATTACAGATGTTGTAAAAAAATTACAGGGATACGACTGTACATTTAGATTTTCGGATATGAATGTAACTTGAGTATTTTAATAAGGGCAAAATAGTAACTTACAGTGTGACCCAGTGTTATTAATATACGCATCAGCTAGGGTTTATCTGAAGCGGAGTAGCGAGAGAGAGGGACGCGACATCGCCGCTCAGTCAAAATGGGTAATCATTCTCTCCGATCTATATTTTTACAGAGCTTGATTCCGCCTTTTGTTGTGTTTGACATGGATTTACCTGGTTTCTTTAGGTATCTCCAGAGACTCCATGCACAAGAGGCGTGCCACTGGTGGCAAAAAGAAGGCCTGGAGAAAGAAGAGGAAGTATGAATCTTTCGTTTCCCTCTTTTTTTTATTGTGAAGTTTCGTTGCGTTTTATTTTCATTTTCTGCGTTTGCGCCAGATATTAGTTGGAGGTAAATGATTTTAATTTTTTTGGTTATGGCTGATCTATTAAAGGTATGAGCTTGGTCGTCAGCCTGCAAATACCAAGCTTTCAAGCAACAAGACAGTGAGAAGGATTCGTGTTAGAGGAGGTAATGTTAAGTGGAGAGCCCTGAGGTTGGACACAGGAAATTATTCCTGGGGTAGTGAGGCTGTTACCCGCAAGACTCGTATCCTTGATGTAGTTTATAATGCCTCCAACAACGAACTTGTTAGGACCCAAACTTTGGTGAAGAGTGCTATTGTTCAGGTTGATGCTGCTCCATTTAAGCAATGGTATCTCCAGCACTATGGTGTTGACATAGGCAGGAAGAAGAAGACTGTTGCTAAGAAGGAAACTGCTGAGGTGATTTTAGTTTTAGAACAACTTCAATATTTATTTGTCAATATCTATTTAGTTTCTTTCGGATTGTTGCACCATAATGTTCTTGTTATGAATTTGATTGTATTGATTGTTGGTGAAATGGATAGTTCAACTTTTGAAAAGATAAAAATAGTATCAATAACTCAATCTGGCTCTCTGTTGTTTTCTTGCCTTGTTGCATTTGATTTGGCTTGAACAATTTTGAAGGGTTTTATTTTCCCCTTGCTATTCTAATTGTCCTTATTGAAAGGTAATTCTAAAATTTTATGTTTTTTTTCCGATAATCCTAAAATATATGGTGGTACAATGTGCTGCAATATCATAATCCAGAAAGATTCTTTCAATTTGGTTAAATATTATGTGTTCGATAGATTCTGTGGTACACCTACCAACGTTAAATCAATCAAGTTCTTTAGCTTGCATCTCTTGAATAAGAGTTGAAAAGGGTTTTATTTTTGTTTACTGGTGATTGCAGGAAGGGGATGCTGCTGCTCCTGCCACGGCAGAGGAAGCTAAGAAGAGCAACCATGTACAAAGGAAGCTTGAGAAACGCCAGAAGGATCGTAAGCTTGACCCTCACATTGAAGAGCAATTTGGAGCTGGAAGATTGTTGGCCTGCATCTCATCCCGACCTGGTCAATGTGGCAGAGCTGATGGGTAAGTTTAACTAAATAGAAATATTGGTGTTTTCTTATCATATCAAATCTCTTGTTTACCATGGTTCTTGTTGTCAGGTACATATTGGAGGGTAAGGAACTTGAGTTCTATATGAAGAAGATCCAAAAGAAGAAGGGCAAGGGTGCTGCCTAAATGTTTTTAACTGTCAAGATTTTGCTGCCTAATGTTTGGTTTATTTTAGTTTTGGTTTCTTGAGTTTTAGAATATGATATGATACATTAATGGTATAATGCAAAAATGATGCTCATTCTGTTTTGGAGCCATTAGAATCAACTTTAACGCTTTCTTTTTCCTTTTATATACGTGGTTTTTATTTTTTCCATGGCATTTCTTTAAATGTGCTTTCGTTTAATGTATATCTGAGTTCATAGGAGGTAGTGATTAGTCTGTCTATGTTTCATCCGTCATGCATACAATGGGTATATTTGGTCTTTTTACTTTTGAACTATAATTGGTTCTCCCCTTTATTCATCCGAGAAGGGGAGCCATGGGTCGTTTATTTGTGTTGCTTGGTTACGGCATTGTTTAATAAATGTAAGATGGGTTATGAGCGAATTGATTTCACTAGATGATTATTTGCTCATTCCTCGTGAATTTTTAGGGGGAAATTGTTACAACTCGTAACACTATGGGTTCTAATGGGAACAAAGGGAGCATGTAATCTTTTTGTTCTGTTTGGCTCTTCAATTTCTTTAGGAGGGGAAGGGGAAGGAAATGGGGGTTGCCATTTTACATACACGGTTAAGAAGTATGATTTAATAGCATGCTTCACCCCCCTACAGAGATCTTTCTTAATTTTCACACATTAAAAGTAGTTAATATAATTTAAACAGTGAATTTTACTTGCATTTCTCATAACCTACCCTAACATTGATATTAATGCCACCATTATTTGGTGTCTCTTCTAATAAAGAATTAATGGAAAGCCACAGGAAGACTGCATTTGGAAGTGTTATAGATGTGGAAAAGGAAGTTTATCACTTTAGCAACTGCTCTGTTCCTCGTGCGCAGCTCTGGGCTCTTTTTTGAAGGCAGGAAACTTCTGGTCCTTGGATATCTGTAATCTCTGTATTTCATGCGCATATTCTTCAGGTTGTTTTTTTCTTTTTCTTTATTTTTTTCTGGGGTGGGGGTAGTGTTTTTTTGAGCTCATCTCCCAAAAGAAAAAACAGCGAGACAGTTTAGAGTAAAGGAAATATAATAATAATAATAAGAGAGTTAACAAATTGATTATGCTGCAAAAATAAAGTACCATATAATTTAGAACACGGAAAAATTATAAAATTACAAAAATATTAATCTCAACTAGGGCCACTGGTAATAATATTGCACGGTCATTAATACACCATTTCGAAAAATTCTCTGAATGATGTGAATCCATTCCTAATTGTCTTGCATAAGTTGACAAATGTTGTAACACGAATGAAATTTTAACATTAACACTAAGGGTTTACATTGCTTGTAATTTGTAAACTATGAAGCTTCAAAATCAAAAAAATGAAAAAGACACGTAAGATGACATTTGCAAGTGTGCACTTCTGTAACTCTATGCAACTATAAAATGGACGAACATGATAGGAAAATCAATTGACACTTACCTCGCCTCCAACATTCTGAATAAATTCTGCAGTAACCAACAATATGTGTACTAACAACAACGATGATACACTGGTCCTTCAACCAATAAGTGAACAAGTAAACTACAATCTTTTTTGTACCGAGCAATAAATGAATGAAATTGCTTCAACCCAGTGCTAAGAACCCAATGAACATGTTCCAACGGTGAGGTCTCTAATATACAAATTGTGGGATGCATGCATACAAGTAGTCATATCGGTGACTGCATCACTGTGTAAGTCCAAATCCCTCAGACACATCTTTCATGAATATTATTAGAACACTGGAAACTCATTGTTAACTAACCTGTTCCCCAATCAAATCAAGACCGACTACTAGGAAGCTGATCCCTTGAAATAGTAAGAAGTAAAAGTGAATTCCTTGTGCAGATAATAAGCTCCTCACTGAGGCTGTTAATAGAATCAATGCCAGACCAAGTTCTTTCCTGTACAAACGATTTTTTCTCTTTTTCACTGTTTTCTTGGTGGACTCCAGCTTGTTCAGCTCATTCAAGCCAGGATCTGAGGAAGATCGGTGGAGACCACCAGTTTCAATTAGAGGATCTGATTCCTTTTCTGCAAAAGCAACCAAGTCCGCCTCTGATGATCTCCCTAACTTCTTTGTAACTACCCACTCATACGAACTTCCAAATCGAAACAATCCTGATATCATTGCATTGAATTTGGTCACAGACATGGTGTTTTCAAATAAAAGGTAGGGGACTATAAATGGGAATGACCGTGGTGCAGGAAGGATATTCAAGATAGACATAATGCCTGGGATATAACAAACAACCCAGGCTGGTAATTGAGCTTCTGGCATGAACATGGTAAGTGGTAGTATGATGCAGAAGAGTATGAAGGAATAAAAAGGTAGGATAAGCTTCCGTAGTAGGAAGAAAAGAAATATCAGATTTGCTTTCTTGCCAAAACTCACCTGGAATTTGAGAAGAAAAAAAGTATATCAGGAAAAAATGCCATGTGCACTTGAAAGCAAGTTGATGCTGATAAACAAACTCATAACAAAATGATAATGGCAACTGAAAAACTTCAACCACACCATGGCTTCAAAGTGAGTCCCAACAAGGATAGCATAGTTTAGGTACAACTGAAAAGTGACCAACAAATTTGTAACAAGAAATTTGAACAAGGAGATAAGAAGATCAGATCATACCATTTGAACAAGAAAAGAAGATCAGACCATACCATTTGAACAAGAAATTTATAAGATCCATCATGATATCTAGTGGTAAACCATAGGTACCGACCAGGTACCATAGAATAGTTTTGATTCATTGCCTAAGGGCAACACTAATATTACATAGACATGTGTTCCAGTCCCGAATTCTCGTGGCCTAACTGACGGCTTGAATGCCTTGTGCCATCCAAAAAAATGAAAATAGTAAAATAAATTTATATCAGCATTATTCAAACTTTTTTTTCCAAGTCTGATGTTCAAATATATTCTTTTTCATGATTTACTTTTGTCGAAAGCATTAGCTACATATACCTTTCTTTAATACCTCAAGATAACATCCTAAATACAATCTTAATTTCATAGAACAATAAAGTAATTGCATAAAATTTCATTCTTACCTTTGAGCGAAGTATGTCAAAGAAACACAAGCGAAACAACTGCATCGGACCTGAATGCCAGCGATGCTGCTGTTTTTTATATGCTTCATAGGACTCTGGAAGTTCACAGAGGCACTGAAAAAATAGGAATGAATTCGTGTTAAACTATTCTGTAAAATACATTTATACTCTAGAAATGGTGAGTACCAGGACGCACCTTAACATCATTCAGATATATAAACTTCCATCCACAAAGGTGAGCACGGACAGCAATATCCATGTCTTCAACAGTTGTCCGTTCCATCCAACCACCACATTCCTCGAGGGCTTTAGTCCTCCATACACCAGCAGTTCCATTAAAACCAAAAAAGTTTATGAAAACACCATTGACCTGTTGCTCAACTTCAAAGTGGAATGATAAGTTTATATTCTGAAGTCTGGTCAGCAAGTTCTCATCCTTGTTTACAAAGGTCCACCTCGTCTGGACCAGTGCTAGATCATCATTTCCCTGAAAAAAAAGAAGAAAAAGAAAAAAAAGAAGAAAAAGAAAAAAAAGAGAAAAGCAAAAGAAAACAATTTCTTATCAGAAAACAAAATAAGAGTGGGTATATAAACTTAACAAAAGCAAACACAGCAGTTACAAAACATGCTAATGGACTTATACAAAAACAAAGTCTCTTGCTCATGCGTGTGCATATGCACACACAGCTTGTGTATGCTATAGATCCACTACTTGCTCATGTAGTTTATTGATGTACATACATTTATTACAATGCAGACACTTGATGCTTCCCCCACCCCTCTCTCTCTCTCTCTCTTCCCCCCACCATCCTTCTTTCTTCCATTTGCAATGTTAAGCTATCTGTCCAAGATGACAGGCATGGAAAGGAAACAATACATGAAATTCACTAGGGTAACAGGGTAAGTTGCTTTGAGAAAAGAAATTAAGCACCACTTGATTGTGAAATATCTCTTTCAAGTAGATATCTACCTTATCCAATCAAATTTAAAGTGGAGTTAAGGCCCATAATCATGCATAAATAATTAAAGCCTGAAATTCATCATAGCACTGCTTGAAATACAACTAATAATCTTTTAGTGCTTCATTTTTTTTTTCAATTAAATATTTATTTCACCTAATAAATTTGTAGCAAAAGGGCTAATGACTGTTTGAGACAATGAAGAAAGAAGGGGTTTTCTGTGTGAAAAAGATATCATAGTTAAATCTATTTGTATATGTGGTTGATCATTGTCCACACCAAATGCTGAGTGGTCATGTTGATCATTGTCCACGACAAATTCTGAGTGGTCATGGTTGATGATTGTCCACACCAAATTCTGAGCAGTCAGATTGGTTACGTAGTACAAGCAGATTGTAATGTACCTAAGTACAATTTTCTGTCTTTGTGGCAGAATGATAATGTATTTTTTAACTATTGATGAATCATCAAAACAGATCCTTCTCTAAGCCCAAGCTTTGCAGCATAAAAACTAATCACATGACTTTTTCACAGCAAAAAGTAGGCAGATGCAAAATAACTTCATCAAGTCTATACATGGAAGCACATTTCATTTTCAGACAGGGTCAGACCAATAAAAGCTTTAATGGATTTAGATTATGCGGTTACCTTGAAGTAAGGTATAGTTTTCTTCAAGAAATCTGGTCCTGGCTGAAAATCTGCATCAAAGATGGCCACAAATTCATAATCTTTTACATAGTCACAGCTCATTGCAGATTTGAGGTTTCCTGCCTTGTAGCCTGTGCGTATAAGACGATGTCTATACAGTATGTGCACACCTCTTTGTTGCCATTTCTGCACTTCTGCCTTGATAAGGAGTTGAACATCTAATTCATCGGAATCATCTAACACCTGTACAAGCATTCTCTCCTTTGGCCAATCCTGGATACAAACTGCCGCAATAGATTGTTGATAAACCTGTACAGCACCCACTCATTATTGATAATTGAAAGAGGTGATAATGTAAAACAGAGGCAAAAAAAATGTTCCTGTGGTGAAGCTAACAAAGAACTAACTTCAGCAAATGAATAACGATAACTATTTAAAAAGTAAGGAAATAGTTTCAACTAAAATTTGAATTGCAGTTTCTTCTTTCATTTACTTCTTTTTTTTCTATCTTGTTTCACCTGCCTGTGAATGTGCTAATGAAACTTAATAAATTGAATCATCCATGGATGTAAAGCTAATTGAATCACCAGTACCACTGTGTACACAAATCCTCTCATCCCACGAAGCCACACATTAGTTGTACAATCCAAAACATAAACTAAAACTATCTAAAATAATTTAGAAATGAATTTCCAATTAATTACCGACCCTAATAAAGTTTTAATATACTCCTCAATGCATTAAAAAAACAGGCACTACTCTAAATGCAACTCAGCTAAAAAATTCGAAGGGATTCGAAACCTACATCTGCTTACCTCCCTCTCATTGCACATAGGGATCTGCACCAACACCATGGGATAATCCTCTACAGTCTCTCCATTCACATTCCCATACTCCACTGTCGCTGCCGGCTTCAATTTCTTAACCCTGATCCAAAAACACCCCAACACCAAAACGGCACGATCCACCGACTGTATCAAGAACAGAACGATGCACACATTGGCCAAGCTCTGCAACGGCGGCGCCAAGTAATTCGCTCTGATTTCCAACCAGTTAGCGTACACTCTCTCCACCATAAGCTCCGCAGACTCCACCGACGGCGGACTGAAATGCCATCCTTTAAAATACGCAACCAGCTCAAAACACAGTAACAAAATGATAAGAATCAAGAACACTCTAATGATTCTATACAACCGCGAGGAGGATGAATCAGAAGGCGAGTCATGGGTAGCGATCCTCCGATTGGCGGTGCGGAGGAGATAAAACAAACCGTTCGTTAGCCACGCGAGGGAGGTAGCGAGTTGTTGGAATTTAAGAATCCAAAGCCAAGACAGTTGGCGAGCGCTACGAGTGTGGTCTTTGTCGACGGTAGTATCGACTGTGGTAGGGCTGCGGATCTCGACGGTGAGCAATGCGTTGTCGTTTTGGTCTAGAAACTGGCGTTGTTTGTTCCACCATTCTTGAAACTCCTGGTTTTGCGATGGACTCATAGAAATGTAAGATTATCAAATAACAATTTTTCTCTGTTTTTTTACTGTTTCTTGCTTCTCAGATCTCTCTCCTTGGCGGTGAGTGTGTGTGATAGGGAGACACGAGAGGTTGAAGCTATATTTGGCAAGTGTTTTCAACCAATTTTTCAGCCATATTGTTTTCTTGTTTTCTTGTACAAGTTTCTTCATTTCAGTGCTGTAAGCTCGTCTGTGTCTTTACCGTTTGATGAAATGATGGAAGATTTGTGGTAGTCGAGATGGTGGTGATACTTGCGCGTATCGTGTGATTTAATTCACTGAATAAAATTATTTTTTGTGTTTGAAGTGGAAACAGAAAGACAGGCCATGTGCTGTTTTAGAGGTTTCTAAATCTAAATTTCTGATTACCACGCGCCAATTGCGGTGAAGAAGAGTCCCGTGGTGCGTGCGATGGGATTGCACCGCTTACGGAAGCAGTAAGGAAATCATCTTTATTAGTTTTTGCATGTTTGGCAAAATGATATTGACTGATCTATTTATATATAAAAACAGAGGAGTTTATATTATAAATAAATGAAGTGTAAATTTGTGAAAAATTAAATATAAATAAAATAATAATTATAAAAAAATAAAATATAATTATAAAAGATAAATTATTTTAGATAATATATTTATCCAAATAATATTTATAAAAAAATTATCTTTAACATTAATATATTAATATAAATTTATTTTTTACTAAAAAATAATTAATAAATAATCTATATATTTATAGATATGATTATTAAAAGTAAGACATTCACACGTTTAAAACATATTAAAGTAAATAAATAATATATTAATATTTCAAATATATATAATTATTTATAATAAATTATAAACACAAAATAAAATAAAACTTAATTTCTTATTTCAAATATATAAAAATAAATTAAAAAAAAAGATACTCAATTTTTAATTGGTAATTAAAAAAAGAATTTAGTTAATTAGCTTAGTGTATAGAGTAGTCTTCATATGTCAAGAGTTAAATTGCACGGACAAATGACACGAGATACGATAATGTTTAAAAAAATGCGACATTCACACTATACAGAATAAGCAATCATTAATATTTAAATAAATAAATAATCATTTATAATAAATTATAAATATAAAATTAAAAAAAACTTAATTTTTTATTTCAATCACATAAAAAATTAAAAAAACATTATTTTTTATTGATAATTAAAAAAATATATTAATTGATTGGCTTGGTATATGGAGTGGTCTCATATATCTAGGAGCTAAGTTGCACAGACACAGCACATAAGATACAATAATATACGAGATATGATAATTTTTACACAATTAGGACATACACATGCTTAGGACATATTATACTAAATAAGTAATATATTAATATTTTAAATAAATAAATAATCATTTATAATAAATTGTAAACATAAAAATAAAAATAACCAATTTTTTATTTCAATATAATTATTAAAATTGTAAAAATTATTATCATTATTAAAAAATAAATTAATAATATGTATTCATTCTTTGATATAAGTCATATTATATATAACTTTTCCTGTTGTTAGTGAAAGGTTTCGCAGGATACTTAAGAAAGCATATTTTAATTAGGGATGATAATTTTATTTAACTCGATGGATACTCAATAAGATTCGATATGATTTTGGTGAATTTGGTAGGAAGATCTTTATAGTACTTTGGATTAATTTATATATTTATATCTATATATAATTTTAAAAAAGAATGCATCTTAAAAATGTTGATTTGATGCTCTAAATTTTAAACATTTGTGTTTTTTAAAGGTATTTCTTTCATTTTGTTTTCATTTTTACGATTTACAAACTATTTATTATAAATTATTTATGTTTTTCTTAGGATGTAAATTATTTATGATTTTGAAAATCTTATTTTGTTGTGATTTTAAAATCTTAGTTTCTTATTTTGTTCTGACTGTCTATATATTAAATAAATATATAAATGGTGATCTCTATTCTATAATCTGTGGTCTTCTATTAAAACTCGTTCATTTGAAGTTAAAGGTCTCTCTCAACTTTTTCATCTTTTGATTTGAAGGTTTCCCTCTCTTGATAATTCCCAATATCTTTTTTAGTGTTAACTAAATAGAGATTTCTTACTGTGTTTCTTTTTTACTAATTAATATTGATGATGTAGAAAATAAAGAAAAAGCAGATAATTTCACTTGGCTAGCCAACCAAAAGCTTATTTTGAAAAGTAATCGTTAAGGCTTCTTTTTTTTTTTTTTTTTTCTTAGGCGTGATCAGTATTGTCATGTCGATTCAAAATGACTCCATCTTATATTTTCATAGAAAAAAAAAAGTTAAATCAATAAACTAAATAAAAGAAGTTATTTTCTTTTTAAAATGAAAATACCGATTATATGTTAAGAGCATCAAATAGAAATAAATGAAGTTACTTCAACATTTAAAACTTTTTTATATATTAATTAAAGAACAAGAATAATAATTTGACTAAATTTTTAGGTTAAATTTATAAATTATTTTTTCATTTATTAAAGAATCATAATAAAAAGTTCTGTATATAATATTATCTTTTTCGAAAATTTTACATTTTTTCTTTCCTTTATCGACATCTAAATTTTTCTATATCTCTTTAGTTTTTTATTAAAAATTTTAGATTTTTTAAAGATAATTAGACTTTACAAAATTTTAAATTATGAATCATCTATGTCTCTCTATTTTTAAAATCGTTTAAAGTTATATATGTCAAATTTGAACTAAATTAACTTTTTATTTGAGATTAATATATAATAGTATAGGAATTTTTAATTTTCTCTTTATTTTTCTATGTTTCATAGAATTAATATTCAATATAAATAATTAAATTATATTTTATTCTAAAATAATTAAATAATAAATTTTTTTTATTTATTTATATATTATCTATCTTGAATGATTTGAATCTTAAAATTTTATGTGATGAGATGTTGTTTGAATTATAAATTTTAATTAAAATCTAGAGATTATTCATCAAATTTTATAACTATTTAAAATAAATTAATGGCATTACAATTTATATAACATGGTAATTTATTAAAATTTCTATGACACGATAATTTAATAAAGTAACCTATGGAAAAAAAATTTATATACTGATATACTAAATAAAATAATTTTCTGGAAAAATAAATTTTTAATATGTATTTATAAATTATAAACTATAAAAGCAACCCGCACACTGTTTTCACCTAGTTATACTATGGTGTTCAAACCATTTAATTTATTTATTTTGGTGTATAAATAAATGCATTTGCAATTAATTGCCAATATAATAAAATGCATTTTTAACTTCAATTTCTCACAGAAAATCAAAATAAATTATTTTAATCAATTAATTTACCTTTTTTTCCTTAAATTATATCATTTTTTTTAAATTGCTAGAAAATTTGAGTAAATTTTTTGAGACCTTTTTTAGAAGCAACAAATATAAACACAATAGAAATTTATAGAAAAAATAGAGGTAACTTTATTGAATGTTTAAGGATAAATACTAAATATATATTTTGTGGTTACTTTAATTGAAAAAAATACATTTTTTTATTTAATTTATTCTTTAGTTGTGTTAAATAAAATATAAACACAAAATTATTTACAAATAGTCTAACTTTTAACTATAAAAATATATTCAATTGTACACTGTTAAACACGAAAAATAATTATTTATAATAAAATCAATAGTTTACTTGTTTGTTCTATTAATTAAATAATAAAAAATAAATTCTAACTATATTTTAATCCTACAAATTCTATAATTTAATAAAAACAGAAAGAATAAATAAATACACATATATGTATATATGTACAATTTAGACAATATATACATAAAATTTTATACAGATACCAAAATAAAAAAAAGATTTTAAAGTGTAGGGATCGATGGAGTTAATGTCTAAACAATTTTGATTTGTTGCTATTTTTTTCTTTCTCAATACTGGGGAGGAGGGATTTAAATTAGGGAAAATTTAAGCTATCCGTATATTTAAAATTTTATTATTCATATTTACTTAAAATCCATATAAATATTTATTTAAGTACCTATATCTAAATTTGTTTAAATGTTTATTATCCGTATCCGTCTAAAATACCCTTACACGTGTAGTATGTCACGATCCAAAACCATGGGCCGGACCGGCACTAGTATCTAGGTAAACTTAAGGCCCCTGAGACCCGTAGTAAGCCTAACTATCAAATTTCATTTCTATTATCATTTGACTATCGGAATAATAAGTCCATATCATGACATTATTCATTCAATAGTCAGACTTAACAGTTCTGACTTAGCCTTAGTATTAATTACTATTCGCAGTTCGGGCCCATATCCATATAATAAAAATATATTCTTATACAAATATGTATTTGTCATAATATAATCAAACTATTTCTATCATACAGTCTCCAAATAGTCATAAAACATTCCACGATTTATTTATAATCACATGATAATTATTTTACTAGCCAGTATTTATTTAAACATCCTAACTGCAGAGTTAAATAAAATGTGCGGAGTATTCCAAATATTAACAGAGAGTTTATACTAACATGATCAATCCTCTGCGAAGAAGGAAGCAAAGTCTTATAGACCAACAGTACTCTTATTTCCTGAAAAATATTTATGAAAAGTGGTGAATTTCACTAAACTCAGTGAATAATAATAAATAATGCAAACCCACACATTCAAGCAGTATGCTTTCACAATATACTAAATGGCATACTTCTCAGGCATGTGTCATGCAACAGCATCTTCAAACAAAATACATTCAAATATTCACAACATGTGGAAATTAGTCAGTAAAGTCACAAATTCACCTATTGCCCCAGGCCAATTTCATAATAATAATATATATATATACTAGGGAGTCGATCCCCCATACTTGGCCCACTGACCTATATTGACACACGTCGTCCCAATTTTCACTCAGATACAAAAGCACATTATTTCACATCACAATTATTCACAAATATATTCAATACAATAAATGCAACTTATGAATGCAATTTAGGGCGGAAATTATATAAATTTAGAGAACTAAAATATTATATATCAAAGACTAAGATTATAGAACTGAAATATTATATTTTAAAAATGAAGGATATCGATATAACAATAAGAAATGATCCACGATTATTTAAATAATATGAAGAATATATAATATACATATGATATGCATGTATGCAGGATGGTGTGTATAATTTATTATTACTCACAGTGACCGCAGAGTAATACTCAGGTCTGTCCTGGGTTTTGATTCGGAGGAACAGTAGAAGAACTTGATCGATTTAAGAAACACATATATTAAGGAAATATAATTAGTTCCTAACTCCCTTAATTAAGAATATTATTTTAATAAACCTCATTTTATTTTTCTGACTAAATTTCTAATATTATTTCTACAAAAATATAATTGTCAACCTATTTTAATATAATACAGATTTCTAAGATATCCATTTTGTATACTAAACAATTATTCAAATTGTAATAAACTCTATAATTATAATAAACCTTTAATTCAAAAATCCTTAATTATATATTTCTATTAATTCACTATATAACCTTACTATTTACCAGCAATTAATTTATTTATTTATTTTACATTAATTCTATTTACTTCATCACAAAATATATTTATTCAACTCACCACATGTATTTAATTGATTCTACCAAATATTCACCCTTATATTAATTACCATCAAAATGCCTACTATAATTTATTTTCCATTTAATCAGACTCTAATAATTATTAATCAATCTAACTCCAAAATTATAATTTAACATCAATAATAATAATTCTATCTAATTAAAATCTCCAAATATAATTCGTTAACAATTTCACCAAAATTCCATTTAACGCCCAAACGACCGTATTTACCTAATTTAATTCATAATTGATTAATTTCTCAAAATACCATTAAGAATATAACACCTTGATTTAATATATAAAAATCCATTAATTCCTTTAATTACCTAAATAATTAGTCCTACCTTTTAATATACTCCATTTATTAAACAATTCTTTAAATATACCCGTTAATCCTACAATTACTCTTTAATTATCCAAATCATCAATAAATTTAATTTCTCCAATTAATCACCAATTACCTAATTAATTAATTAATTAATCAAAAACACTGAAATTAACTAATAACCCAATAATTAATAATTTACTAAAATTCTAACTATATACCTTTTAATTATAATAAAACCAACCGAGTAATAATTCAAAGTAATCAATTACAATAATTACTTAATTTTAACTAATTTACTACCAACATCATTTCTAAAAATAATTAAATCCACCAATAATATAAAATCAACAAATAATCCTTCAACCACCTAATTAATAAAACTAATCAATCAAAATACCAAAATTAATAATTAATATCCTAAAATCAATTTAACCTCCATAATTTCAATTAAAATTTATCAACCTTAACCTATAACTAAATAATTAATTAACTACCATAAATTCCTCAAATATTAAAATTCATCCAAACAATATATAATCCATAAATTAATCTACCAATCAAAATAATTAACTACTCAAATAATAAAATCATTCAACCAATTATTCTAAAATTAACCAACTAATTAATCACAAATTTAACCAAATAAATTCTAAAAATAATAAATTTATACCCAATAGATGTCAAATTCCCAAAAAGTCCTTGAATCGGAGGAGGAGGAGGAGGAAACGGTGGCCGGAAGCAAGCAGGGCTTGCTGCTAAGGTCGCGTGGAGGAGTTGGTGGTGGCTCAAGGCGGTGTGACTCGAAGAGGGGCTGCTGAATCGCGAGCTGTAGTGGCTGGAGTTGCTGCTGCTGGAGTGGCAACACTGCTGCTGCTGCTCTCATGGTGGCGCGGACAGGGAAGGAGGAGCTCGTGGCTGGAGGTGGCAGCGCGAGGAGTCGAGCTTGGAGCTGTGTGGCGGTCCGGCGACTGCAGAGAGAGACAGGGACCGAACGATGGTGGTGCGACGCTGCAGAGAGAGGAGGAGGCGCTGCGCGACGCAGAGGGCGACACTGCTGCTGCTCGTGGAAGGGAGGAGGAGCTGAGGCGGAGGATTTGCTACTGCTGCTCTGCTGGAGGAGCTCGTGGCGCTGCTGTGGCGCAGTGAGAGAGGCAGTGAGAGAGAGCAGTGAGAGAGGAAGAAGAGAGAAAGAGAGAGAAGAGGAGGAAGAAGGTTGGTGGCACGGTGGCCTAAGGAGCGGCACAGGGAGAGGAAGCTGGAGGTGGCTGCTGGCTGAGTGAGAGAGGTAAGAGAGGGATGGTGGCTGTGTGTGTCGATGACGAAGAAGAAGGAGAGGATTAAAAAGAAAAAATAAAATAATAAAAAAATTAATAAAGTTTTATAATTATTAAATAAAAACAAACTGTCCAACTAAATTGTCGGGGAGAAAAAAATAATAGCGCACAGTGTTTTTCAAAAATATCCGACTCGGGTTTAATTTAAATTAATTCGGTCCAATTAAAGAAATATTGGTCTGATTTTTAATCGATTAATGGTTATTCAATAAATTTTCGGGCGAACCAAAATGATTTTCGATCCCCATAATATTACGCTTATTAATTATAACCCAGCATTAGTAATGCATACTATTCGCAGCTCGGGCCCACATCCATAAAAATATTTTCTCATACAAATATTTATTTGTCATAATATGGGCTTACTATTCCGATAGTCAAATGATAATAGGGATGTGTTGTGATAGTTTAGGCTTACTACGGGCCTCGGGTGCCTTAAGCTTACCTAGGTCCTAGTGCCGGTCCGGCCCACGGTTTTGGGTCGTGACAATTATACTTATTTGATAAAATATAAATTCTAAGAGAAAAGAATTAATTTTAGTTGAATGATTTTAATAAGTTGGGTCATAAAATTTAATAAATAAGATTTAAGTCAAATGAATTATTTCCTTAATTATTAAAGTAATAAATAAATCCATAATAATTGATTTACTTTAAAAGTGTAAGTTATGGTATTTGATGAAAGTAGAGTATGAATGTATATTATGAATAAGACAATAATAAAGAGACTAAATGGATTTTAGTCCTTATTTAAACTAAAATATGGAATTCAAAATAA